>ML781647.1:897260-914805 GCA_009831015.1 Picea engelmannii | reverse complement strand
AGATTTGAAGAACAATGACCTCGACTGAAAACAAGATACAGAGGTCTGTAGACCTTTGATGACCTTCACCAGGGTTTTTGCTCAATTGAAGAGAAGAGAAAAGCAATGCATAGGTTCCAAGCTTTACTCAACAAAAACTCAATGAAAAATGGCAAAGAAGGCTACAAGATCTGATCAACAAGGTATTTATTCTTCAAAAAGACAGATGTTAAGGCTAAAAAGGAAGAAAAATTGACTCACTAGATCACTCAGCAAAAGAGCCATAGAGGCAAACCCTAAAAAATGCAATTGTGGAGGGTTTTTGGACCAAAAGGGGGCTGGCGCTCTGTTTCCAAGGGCAAAGAGTGTTATAGCGCTCTGTGTAAGGCTATTAGGAGCGCTGGCGCTCTGATAACACTAGGTCAGGGGCGCCAGGGTCTAAAAGTCCCAGAAATGTCAAAAATTTTCAAAAATTGAGATCTGAGCTTGACAAATATGCTGAATGTGACAAGGTAAGGAGCCAATCAGCTCATGAAACTAATCAAAGAGAGGTAAAATAGGTCTGAAACAATCAAGGGACAGAACAAGGTCAATGAGGAGAAAAATCCAAACAAGAGGTTTCGATTCGAGGCTATCTCCCCAGTGGAGTCGCCAGTTTCTGTTGTAGGAAAATCTCCCTGCAGACAGGTAGATCACCTCTAAGGCTTGACATTAACCTTAGACAGAAAAATGCTTAACGTGGACACTGACTTCCTTTCAAATCTATCTAAACTAATGCATGAGAAGGGAGGATATCAGAAGTACCTTTCAATCGACGTTTGTCCCTGCACGCTCCGAGTTGCGCTCCAATCCTTTGCTCCTCGCTGAGGTCTGTGGACAAAACAAGATACGACCACTTCTTACTCTATTGAAATTAGCTTGAAAACAAATCTATCACTAAATGATAAGTTCATGTAACATCAGACACAAACTAGAAAGAAACAGGCCAAGCGTGTCATATTAATGAGAATAACGATAGCAATACTTACAATCGTAGATGCGAATGCGACAACTTCGTCACGTCCTCTTCGTCTAACCCTTGCCTGAAAGATCCACAACCTGGATAACATCAACTTCACTGATCACTCTCCTTTGGCTGACTGTCAGTTTCCTCCAAGATCATAAGTTTCATATGTTCAATTCTTTCTTCCTTTTTTTTTCCACCATCATAGAGCCTGTTTATATAGGTTAAGAGGAGTTTAACCTCTTGGGTTATGTTTAGAACCAGTTGGGAACCTTCTCCATAGATAAGGGATTTGTTGATGAAAACAAGAATTCGAGCACAACTGCCTCCTAATCTCGAAAGTTCCTCCCCTTATTCTTCTCAACGCGCTAACAACTGTCCCAGAATAGGGACCGCTCCCCCAAAAGGGGCATCAGAGCGTTGTAACGCTCCTGGTGAGCCTTGGGAAAGCGCCAACGCTCTTAGGATGAGAAGCGCTCCTCCAGAAGGGCCTAAGGGGCGTTATAACGCTCCTTGAAGCATGGCAGAGGAGTGCCAACGCTTCTGCAGCTGTAGTAGGGAAGCGTTCCCCCTCCAAATCAGTGTTTCAGGGTCTCTTTCAGGTGTCAAGAGCTATTTGATTCCAGTAGACCAGTTCTCTTCCTTCAAATCAGTTATGTAAGGTGTCATAAGTGCCTCCTTAGTGTCGTTATCATGGTATCATGTCTAAACATCGTTTGCGACACTAGTGATCAACTTGCGACACTTGCGAAAGTTGTAGGGAAGATGCGACACTTACGACGATTGATAGGGACAATGCAACACTTATCCATCTGAGCAATTTTGACGTGTAACACCTGGTATCCCTGTGCCCCCTCACGTCTCATTGCAACCCGAGGTTCCTGAAAATGATGGATGGCAACATATTGTCCACCCGACAGTCTCCCAACATCGTGGCTGGCCCAACTTGTCCTTTCCTGCTCCTTCACCTAATAACCAAATTGTCCAAGCCACTCCCCACTCACTAGTGCAATCCTCCCATGCTAGAAAGAGATTGAAAACTGAGGCACACCATGCCCTTGACAAAGAAAAAGCCATTGCTGCCCCTTCCTCATCCTCCAATGGGTCTGGCAAATCTGTGTCTTCCCAGATGCATTTGAGGGACGATTGTTCTCACGTGATCAACGAGATTAGGCCTAAAGGCTCTGCGCAACCAAAGGACAATTTAGGAAAATCGAAGGGTGACAACAAAAATCAAGGAAATATTGCATTGCATAGTGGGAAATAAGGCTTTTGAGTTTTTATTTTATCTATTGTTGATGACAATTGACTTCAGGAATTTTGGGAGAACATGTTTTATTTTTGGATATATGAGTAATAGTTTTTGAGAATAATTTCAAAAATCATGAGCTAAATTATCAATTGTGAATATGTTGATGGAAGTCACAAGGAGGTGTGTTTTGCTTAACTAACTAGTTATGTTATGATTGTTATGAACTAAAGGGAGTCACAAGGGGTCCCACCTACTAGTTATTATTTATTTATAACCCTTATTATGATTATTACGTTTCCCCCTAAGTAAAAGTTGGTTGAGTATTTTAATTAACTTAACTAATGAGTTGGTTCATTTACTTCAACCAATTCTAATTGTTTAAAAGGAAAAGGAAAGGGAGGAACATAGGAGATAGAAGTAGAAGCATACTAAGGTTTGCTCTTTGAGTTTATGTTGAGATAGTTCAGTTTTCATTCATTCATTATTCATCACAAGACTATTTCTCTTTTATGATAACATGGTCTTATTGTAGACAACAATATTTAGGGCTGAATCACATCATTCAGACACTTGTTTTTCAGAGGTGTTGATCTATCTTTGATAGTCTGTGTAGACTTGTTTGTTTGTGAATTAGTTTTCATGACTGACAAAGGATATTGTGCAGAGTCGAGTGGGCAACAATCTGTGGCATGCCGATCCAACTTTTATAGTTCAGTTTTGGTTTTCTGTCAGAGGTCCTTTTGTATGTTCCATTGGTCCAAAATTTCTGCATGATATTTTGTAAAGAAAATGACTCTTTGGTGAAATTGAATGAAATAAAGGATTGATTTATGTCTCATCTGTCTCTATTATCATCTTGGTGACTTTAATTCTATCTTTACATTTATTTCATAAACTGATATGTTCAAAAAATTACATAAAAAGTAAAATTCCAACAAGCTTTTTATTGATAAAAGACTAGCCTAAACACTTGTAACTAATACTTGTGAGTTAGGATGTTATTTTTATTGGCTATAAACATAGGGTGATATTCCTGTCTATTTTGCTTTAGCCAAGCAGAATCTGAAAATGCTTGAGTAAGATCATTCCATATCTTTTCCTCAACATGGATTTTTGGAATTAAGATTTAGATCCAAAATATCCCCGGGGGTGTAAACCCTCTTACTCCCCAGGGATTGCAAATCAAACTTAGGTAAATCTAGGAGGGTGTACATCCTTGTACTCCTCCCAGAAACCTAACAATAAATGAATTATCAAATAGTAAATGAGATGAAGCTTAATGGAGGGTGTATGCACTTATACTCCTCTTATGGTTTCAACCAATAACAATGATGAAACACGCAAGAAGAACTAACAATTGCACATTTTCCTTACCAATTTCAAAAGAGATACAAGATAAAACCCTAGTTCACCAAGAAAAGACCATTCATAAGCAAGAGAGAAGACCTCCAAGAGGTGTGCACCACCTTAGCTCCACAAAAATCACCAAGAGAATTCACCATAAGACATTTGCACAAGAGAGAGAGATTAAATTTCCCAAAGAGGGCACAAATTTCAGCCAAGTAGTCTTCTCACAATGGGAGAGCTATGAAAAAATTAGATAGAAATCATCTCTATTTATACAAAATCCTTCTAAAAACGTTTTTCCACTTAGTTTAGGGTAAACCACAAAGTAAGGGGTCAACAACCCTTACTTTTCCCCTTTACAAGCAAAAATCAAATTAAATTTAAAAATTGAACAACAGAAACCCTAAAGTGATGTCATCCCTCTAAGGGTGACGTCTTAACTTCTTGAGCAAGTCGTTGGAGTACAAGGTTGAGGTCATTCGGTCTTCTATATCCTTCTTCTTATGCATTATAGCCTCCTCAAGTCATCTCCCACCAAATCATTGCAAGTGTCAATGTGTAGCAACTCTACCACTACAACCTCAACCCTAGGTGATGCCAAGACCTCTTTGCATGGTGTTTTGGTGCAGAGAGTAAGTCATTGGGATAGTAATAGGTTGGGTTAGGTCTTCCATGTTATCATATTGGGTCTCCAAAGGCAATCGTAATCATTCGGCATGTGGGGCCTGGTATCCAACTTGTGAGCTTCAAGCCCCGAGGAAGCCCAAGCTAGGCTTGTTCTTCCAAAACTGTCCACCAACTAGGTCCTGCAAAGACAATGAATACGCCCTCCAAGGATATCAAGTCAAATTCATCATGATAAGTAAATCAAATCAATAAAATATCCATTTAAGTATGTACATCCAAACTACCGCATCAAAATATACAAGTGCTCAAAGACCCTATGCAATTTGCCAAGTTTAGGTATGGGAGGGTTGACAAAGCAACCTATTGGGTGAATTGTACCTCAAGTTTAGGAGTGTTTCCTAAGATGACCTTTCTCTAAGTCAAGTGGATGAAGTGACATGGATGGGGGCAAGACTCTTAGGCATGGGGTTCATGACATACAAGGGATCTTAGTGTCTCATTTATGGGTGCCTTTGTAAAGGGTGTGTTGCACCATTGTTTTCAATGCAATTGTTTTCCAAGCACATTTATTGCCTTTTATCCTTTTAATATGTTTCCAGGTTGAAGCCAAGGTGGGGCTTCTACCTATGCATGAAAAAAAATGCCCAAATTGACTCTACCCTGGTCACATCATGCTTCCCCAAGTTGGAAACAATGTGTGGGGCTTCTACCTAAGCATGAAAAACAATGCCCACACATAATCTTCCTTGTTTGGAATTTTGTATTAGTTATTTTTCACAGGTCCCATCTGTGTCTTATGAGAGACATTTCATTGTCCAAGAGATCCTTGGGCGAGCATCTAGAAGGTTCATGATTGGATTTTATCCTTTTCCAGCTACAAGCCTATGTGCCTTCAGTCCCTTCTTCCCATGAAATGAGGGACAACCCCTTGTTGGGTCAGTACATTCGAAAATCCAAAAAGGTAAGGATATTAGGGGATGAAGTGTAAAAAGTGACAAGTATTATTGGGAATGGAACGATGAATAGTCAAGAGGACCTCCCAGTAGCAAACCTATCCCCAAGGGTGACCCACTTACTAGGGCACAATTTCAACCACCAAGGTGAAATAGGGAAAAGAGAATAATGTCTAAGCAAACATTACATAATAAAAAACAGTTTAAAATGCAACAAACTCAAATGCCTCAAGTATTGAAATGACACTCACCATAATACCTGACTTGTATCGCATGGAGCAAGACCCAATGTCTTCCAGAATCCAGCTGATGTGGTGGATACACTCATGATGAACCTGGAACTATGGTCGTGAGGTGGGTCTCTGTCTGTGCAAGTGGACACTGATGGTCACGCTGTTTGTTGGTACTCCATGTTTGTAACCCGAGGGCCCCAAGACATCATATCCTTAGTTATCTCTGGGAATTGGGGATAAGAGATACAAAGTTTTAACTCCAATATGAAAGAAGGAGATCCTCGAGCTGTAGTACTCGAAACGTCCTTGATCGTATAAAAAACTTTCAAATTATGTAGCCATAGGGGGTTGAATCGAAATGGGATGGGTCCAATATTATCTTTAGCCTAAAAAATTAAATATCAAGGTTTATGATCAAAGACCCCATGAGAAATTATATGAGACAATATTAAAAGATTTTCTAACAATAATTCACTGTGGATTAGGAATCTGTCTAGCATTTATTTAATATGGCATGATCCCACATGCTAATTGGATGAAGTGAATCTCCACTTCTAGGGTACTATGTCCATTGGAGCCTAGTCTAATATCATATCCTCCATTGTTTCCCTAAATGGATCCTTTACTATACTACCACCCCCTTTTTCCTTTTTAGTCAATACCAAATTAAAGTTGCCAACAACAATATCGAACTTGTAATGGCCAAGCTCTTTTGTTTCTGTTAAAGATCATAAAAAAAGAGTTTTCTCCCCATAATGGATCGATGCATACACATTGAATAACTAGATCTATTTTCTTGAATATTTATGAACTAGAGAAACCATGATCTAGTGTTGAGTAGTTTGATGTGGTGCTACCTCAAACATGCTTGAGTTCCACAATGTACAAATACCCCTAGATGCCCCTTAAGAACTTATTTCAGTTCCATACTAACCTTCCACTACTTGCTACCAAATTATTGAATTTATTTTTCCTCCATCTTGGTCTGTCAGAAGAGAAGGATTGCAACTTTTTCAATTATGATTAGAAGGTTTAGTGCTTCAATCTTCAATCAACTACCTAAGCCCTTATAATTATAGGAGACAACTTCCATTATTTAACTATTGAGGGGGTGGAGTTGGCTCCATGACAATCTAATGACTTCTAAATTCCTAGACTTTTGATAGAAAGGAATTTGAGACTTGTACTGAAAGAACTTTCAATAGACACCTAAAGACCCAATTTATTTTTCCTTCGTTGCTATTTCTTCTCTTTTTTCTTTAGTTGGTTTCCTTCTTGGTTTATTTGGTAGGTGCTCTTCTTCTGGACCGTCATCATCATCACTTAATTGTTGTTGAGATTGTTTTTCAAGTAACCACACCACTTGAAGGCTGAATAGCCTTCTTAGGGAGATGGTCCTTTTTCATAGGAGAAACAAGGTGTTGATATGGAAAGTTAGGTTCAATACTTAGAGAATATGGGAAGAGATATGGGGTTGAGGAAAGGACAGGGTTATGAGAATGAATTTCACTAGAAGAGGAGGGTGGAGGGTCAAAATCGAGCTGAGACAACCCAACATATTTGTTAGAAGAAGGAACTACATAATTAGAGGTGACATTGGAAGAGAAGGGACCAAGGATTATTCCTGTAAGTTTTTTTTGACTTGTTGCTATTGAGCATCATTTTTGAGAGGAGCCCGAACTAGTGTTGCATGCTTGCATTCCTTGCTGAAATGACCATATTCATGGAAAATATTGCACTTGAAAGGGAGTTGTTTGTAGTCTATATTTTAGGTACGAGTCCAATTATCCAAAGATAAATCGATGGCCTCTAGAATTCTTTTATTAAGGTTCAATTCCACATAGATCCTGGTGCAAGCGAACATTCTTGCCTTTGGCTTAGATATTTCTATGTACTTTTGTAGGGAGTTACCTATAGATGCCAAAGCATCATCACTTTAACAGTGCAAAGGTAAATAAGGTGGACGAACCTAGATGAGGACCAATGTGGGTACATCTACCTCTCGGTTGAAGTTAAGTGTCCACCTATTGATATACACACCCCTCATCCCCATGAAATAGGCCCCATTTCAAAAGATTAAGTCTTGTCCTGCTTGTTTTCAGACAAAAAAACATAAAACCCTAAACTAAAAAAATGACAAGACAAATTACCTTTAATCAACACCTTCCTATTTTTTTAGATCCATAGCTCCATAGATCTTGGGGATGTCCAAAGATCAATAAACTACCTAATGAAACCTTGTTCAACTAATGTTGCTGCCTTGAGATAGGAGGCAACCAGAGGAAGACTTACAACAAGGAATTTATAATATTTTTTTAACAAATATAGACGAGTAATTCTTAGATTTGGACTATTTATGGATGGAAGCGACAACCTCAAAAGAGGGGGGCACAGAAGGATTCTCCTCCCATAGCCATATTGGGAGGGTTGAATCACCATAATAAAGAAAGGAAGGAGCAAAGACACAATCATAGCGATTTTTACACTCTTACAATATCATATGCATATTTATAACATGAAACATAGCTATTCTCGACGAGGTAAAAATATGATTCCCAATTGTTTGGTGTCACTCTACACTCTATCACTCATTTGTCAACCCAGGGCTTATTGTGCTTACGAGGCACTCCTATACAATCTGCACAGAAAGGAGGACTAGCCTACTATAACTATTAAAAAAGCAAGAAGTCACAAAACTCTGATCCCTTCAGTCTTCTGGTGGTATCTCTGAAAACTAATCTCTCTGAAAATGTCATAAACTCAATCTTTGAATGTTCACTTGATTGAAATTCACGAGAACTGTGATTCTGTAGCAACTGTGTGTATGTGTAAGAGGAAATGCTAAAGTCTATAAAAACTCAGAAATTACGATGCTATAATCATAAGGGTAAAGTGTTTAATGATCCCTGTCCTCAACTCTACGAATGATGCCAAAGTTTATTATGATGGTGAATTCTTTCACCTAGGCTCTATTATACATACCCAATTTCATCTACACATACCTAGCGTTTAACCATAAGGTGTTAGGATAATGATAGGTCTGATTTCAGATGTTAGCTGAAACCTATTCACCTTAACAATCTTTAACTGTCATTATTCAGTAGATATCCAGGGCCATTATGATGCACATAAACATTACTCAGCAAATTCTAGAATAAATCTTAGAAACTAACAATCTGATCAACATATATATTTAATTATCATGCATGAGTTAACTACAATGAAGGATATAACAACAAAAATAAATAATACAGATTGTACCTATGAGTGGGCCCTTGCTCACGGTAATCCTGTATTCACACTTCAATACTTATCAATAGTAAAATGATCACATATACACAACATAAAATATTTATATATATCAGAAATTTAGAACTCAAGACAGTCTTCGCTCAGCTCAATGTATGATATGTTTCACACGCTAATACACTAACTTGTCTTTTCTCAACCGAGCATACATATATATACAAAATCTTTGGCTAAAGATAGCTCTGTGCAGAGTGCCGGTCCCCTAGAGTCTAGGAAATACTGTTGAAACAAATTGATGCTTAATGCCTCCACGTATCCACTGGCTGTTCACGTCCTAGATGCGCTGGGTGGACTGTTATGTATATTCCTGTTTTGGATTTATCATGTGCACTGAAGTGAAGATGCTGAGCATCTTATTTACTGCTCATAGTTATGCAACCTCCACGCTGATAACCATCAGCCCTGCCACTTGTCCACATGTAAGCTATCCATTCAGGGCATGTCGTACTGTGTAGATGCTGATGTGTGTATGCAAGAATAGAATGTGGCTATGTGCTGGAAATATATCTTCTTAAAATATCCTCTTTGTATATCTCCAAAATTTGCCCTGGATTGATACATATCCTCATATGAACCTGGGGCCTTACATTATGTAGCTAGAACCCAGGGCCTTGCATTCTATAGCCATAGTTAATATTATTGAAATCCACACACATTTAATAAGTCAAATATTTTCTAAAGTTCACTCTAATTCTAAATTATGAACAAAAATCAAGAAGATTATGTGGCAATAATAGTACCTGTGATAAAGATGGAACTTTATAAATATAAGTATGTGGAAAACATAAAAGAAAGGGCAAAATGGATGTATATTTATAGGAGATAGGGAACAAAAAGATGCCAAAAGAGGGGTTCATCAATTCTAACAAAAAGAAAATGGAGCAAATGACATACTAATCAACCATTCAAAATAGACAAGACATTATTTTAAAATAAGTGGGGCTTCCATTACTCCATTGCAACATCCACATCCACATCCAATACATACTCTGACCTGCAACATGAACACTGGTGGTTCATAATAGTAGTACAAAACTTTATTTCACAACAACAAAAGAGTGCTCAATAACAACCCAAGAACGACCAAATGATTTGATAAAAGTGTTTTCCTATACACTTCTGTGTTTTCTAAAGAGAAGCATGTGCACTTTTATTATATAATTGTAACCATCGATCTTTATTGTTAGTTAATGTTTTTACTCATAATATTAGAAAATGATCATTTTGTAAATCTTCATAACTTTTTGGTAATTTTGCTTCTAAATTTTGTTCTTGTTGCTTGTCAAAATTCTAAATCTAAAATTTCTATATAAAAAATGAAATTTAGTGTTAGCTTATTTTTAAATGACATGGAGTTTGTGGTTAACGCTATTTTCAATATTAAACCATCGTAGATTCATCGTAAACTCGGTTCTATCAAGTATTGAGAGAGATCCAATTTCTTAAGGTGTAATTTTTTTATTATTATTTCATTTCATGTCAACTTTTACACGGTGCATGCAATTGTTTTTCTTTAGTTGAGATGACTTTATTTTTTATTTTTGACAAAAACGTTTAGAGAGATTTGTATTAGAGGGTGGACTAGCCACTGGTTCGGTTACATATTGGCATAGCTTCACTGAGCAGATGCTTGTAAGGAGCTTAACAGTACTACTGAAAACATTAAGCTTGGGCCTTCAGCCACATAAGCGACTCAATCATCTACAATTATAGACTTATTTAGAGCCTCGACTTCTATACAAAATGTCAAGTTGCTTGAGGAGAGGTGAGGACGCTTCAAACTGAGTGACTGGTTATGTTTTGGGGTCCTTCTTCCATTCATCGTTCAACTTGGACATTTTGACTTCTAGCTGGCCAATCCTTTCCTCAAACTCATCCTTTGGGTTCTTCAGCTCTTGGTGCAGCTTGCTGAGCTCCTCTGTGAAACCGAACTTGGTTGTGGAGATATCCTGCTCTAGTTGCTCCATTCTTCTGCCTGCTTCCGAGTCTAGGTTCTCTAAAAAATCAAGTTGGAATTGTAACATCTGTTTCAAATTCTCCAGTGTTGAATCCATGAGCTTCAGTCGCTCCTCCATGGTAATATTTCTGTTGGAACTTGCTGCCATCGCACCTCCTCTGCTACACGCGCTCTGGATCCTCAATACCTGGTTCACTGAACAACTATGCTTAGAAATGCTCTGAGCCTGAGGATAAGTCTTTGTTTTAAATTTGCCCTCCCCGGCCTTCATCATGTCGTCCTTCTTTGAAAGATTCAAGAGGTATGGTCGGGTTGTCTTGCTGTCCCCTCTTTTCCTGAGATCCGATCTTTCTCGGGCCATCCTTTGCCCAAAATGTCCACTCCCGCGGTCCTAGTCTGGCTGAGCCTGGGCGCTGTCGCTGTCGTCCTATCCACCATGTTGCCACTTGCAAGATCTGCGTGCTTGTTGACTTGATGGGTCATGGCATCTCCACCGTGGACAACAAACCATTTAACATCAAGCTTCCTGGTGCCATAAGGGCACCTCTATTTGCTTCCGTGTCTGCACCCTCATTCAGATCTCGCAAAACATGGAATATCTTGTATGAGGCGAAGCGTCTGAGAAGGAGGCGAATTTTGTCCAGCAAATTGTTTAGACGTGCACTCTGATTTTTGGAAGAGCAGATTATGGCACTTATTATCATTCGGGAGTCTCCTATGATGGTCAAGTTCTGGATCCCGTGTTTTCTGGCTTGACACAGGCCTTGCCACAAAGACATGGCTTCTGCGCTGTTGTTGGTGGCAGTACCTAAAACCAGGGCATAATGCACCATTGTTTCTGTGTTGGGGCTTTCAATTGTCCCTCCTCCACCGGCTTGACCTGGATTCCCTTTTGAGGCCCCGTCGAAGGACATGATATATGCCTTCCTTTCTTTCTTCCAATTGATGAAATCTTGCTTTCCTGTCCTTATTTTCCATTCCTCCTGGCGTGAGGTGTTGGTTGTGCTCCCATTTTGCTTTTGAATTTTGAACTGGGCCAACGAGAGATCTTCCTTTTCTTCCATTGTCTTGCTGCCCTGAGGTTGATGAAAGTAATTGGCCCATTCTCCAAAGAGTTCTTGGACAATGGTGCCCACTATGGGCGTGCTTCTTTTCTTATCCCCCAAAAATATGTTATTCCTTTCTAGCCAAAGTCCCCACAGGATGAACCTTGGGAGGGCACTCCAAAGCCTCGTGGAAATGCTTTGTTTCTGATTTTGAAAAGGGTAAAGGGAAGACCAACCTTGGAGGAGGGTCTTGATGTCTTGAGGGCGGGGGAAATCGGTTTGCAACCCAATTGCCAGCCTCCAAACTTCTCTGGAAAAATTACAATTGAGGAGGAGGTGATCGAATGTTTCGTCAGCCTAAAGACAAAGAGGACATCTGAAGGGGCCCTCCCAACCTTTCCTTTGGAGGTTCTCCCCTGTTTGGATGCTGTTATGGCCAAGAGTCCAGAGAAATAGATCGAGTTTGGGAATGGATTTAGTTTGCCAAATGGATTTCCATAGGATTGGGTTGGGTGGGACGTTGGGGACGTTTAGAAAGGTTCTATAACCAACAGAGGTGGTATAAGGCTAAGCGTTCTTCCCCCAACCTCTCTCGTCCTTCCCCCTTTTTTTTAGGGGGGATTTCCCCTGAAGGCAGAGCTTAAGAGCACACCAATCACCTTCTAAGTCCAGGGGTAAGTTTCCCACTTCCCACCCTTGCCACGACTTGCATCTGTCCTTTCCCCACGTTGAGATGTCGAAGAGCGTCTTTAAATTTTGCCCGTCCATCCAATCTTTTAGTCGCTGCAGGTCCTGTCTTTGTTCTAGAGAGGGGTCTCCTAGAATGGAGTCCTGCCAGATTTTGATTTTCTTCCCGTTTCTCGACACCCAGGTGAGGTGGGGAGTGAAAAGAGCCAAGGTCTTTTTGCAGAGGGTGAAGATTGGGGACCCTTTAGCTTCCCTGCAGGGGTTTTCTATGCATCTCTCCCTTGTGCCCCTGAAATATTTTTTCCACAGAGCTTCTTTGCTCCAGGCTAGATCACCACTGATAATATGCCAGAGCAATTTCGCCGCCAATGCCAGATTCTATATTTGGGTCTTTTTGAAGTTAAGACCTCCTTCCGAGAGGGGCTTGGAGATTTTCCCCCAACTTATTAGGTGTAGTCTCCTGCCAGTCTGTTTCCCGCCTTCCCACAGGAAGCTTCTCTGCAATGCTTCCATTTTCTGAATTATGGAGCCAGGGGCTAGAAGCATCGAGTTTTGATAGATAGGCACGCTAGCCAGAACAGACTTGATTAGTACAACTTTCCCTGCCAGATTTAGCCAATTCGCCCCCCAGGAGGAAATTCTCTTTTTCATCTTGTCAATTAAATGGATCCACTGTGAGGCCTTTGGGGCAGCTTTGAAGATAGGAATTCCTAGGTAGGTAAAGGCCTCCCAATTGGTGTGTCCTTCCATCCCCAAAACTCTAGATATTCCCATAATTTCTATGGGCGTGATATTCCAGCCATAAATCTTGCTTTTTGTTTGACTTATCTCGCTTCCTGAAACTGCAGCGTATGCATCGAGTTCCTCCTTGAACTTCTTTGCTACTATTGGGCTTGCCCTGCCTAATAGTAGGGTGTCATCCGCAAATTGGGCATGATTTATGTCTTTCACGCCTTGTGATATTTTTAGCCCCTGAAGGTTGTTTTGGGCTTTGGAGTTTCCCAGCTGATAGCTTAGAACCGAAGCCTGGATGGCGTAAAGGAGAGGCGAAAGAGGGCACCCTTGCCTTAATCCTCTGGAGGCTTGGAAAATTTTTGTTACTCTGCCATTCACCATGGGGGCTATCCATGGCGACCCTATGCAGGCTCTAACCCACTTCACAAAAGACTGATCGAAACCAAACTTCCTCATTACCTCAAATAAGAAATTGTGACTTACTCTATCAAAAGAATTTGCTAAATCTAGTTTTATGATCATACCTTTGTCTTTCCTGTGGATGCTTGAATGAAGAGCCTCTTGCACAAGGATGATATTGTCTGCTATGTGCCTACCTTTTATGAAGCCTCCCTGGTTCTCAGGGATGATGAGGGGGAGGATTGTTTTCAATCTGTTTTCTATAACCTTGGTAAGGATTTTGTAGCTAGTATTGCAGAGGGAGATCGACCTGAAGCGGTTAAAGCTGATCGCTCCTTTTTCTTTCGGGATAAGTGTCAGGAAGCCCGAGTTTGTGCTTCCTCCTATCTTGCTACTTGCTTGTGATTTCCTTATCATTTTTGTAAGATCAGATTTGATTATCCCCCAACAGTGTTGGTAGAATCTGGCTGTGAATCTGTCTGGTCCGGGAGCCTTATCCGGGTGCATTTGGTATAGTGCTTCTTTTATTTCTTGCTGCGAGACTTCCTCAACGAGTCTGAGGTTGATGTCATCCTTTATTATATTTGGAATGATGGACAAGGGGTATAGTTGAGGGTCAATGCATGCTCTTTGCGTTTCTGAGTAAAGGGTTCCAAAAGCTTCGAACGCTGCTTGTCTAATGCCTTCTTGATATGAGATTGTAGTGGTTTGGACCTGTATTTCTGTCACTACCTTGTAATGCTTCCTTGCTTCCGCTTGCTTATGAAAATAACTGGTGTTTTTATCGCCTTCCTTCAGCTAGAGACTACGAGATTTCTGCCTCCAATAGCCTTCTTCCTCCTTGCAGGCCTTGTGCCATTGCCTTTGTAGGTGGTCCTCTTTAAGAAGGTCCTGCTGTGTGACCTCCCTGTTTTCCAACTCAAGCTGATGGCTCTCCAGACGCTGTTGGGCTTCTTTGCACAAGGTGGCTGGGTCAGGTTGTCCTTTTCCCCAGGACTTTAGCGTAGCCTTAAGCCTACGAAATTTCTCTTCCCAAACATAAAATGCTGATCTGTTTACCCTGCTTGTCCACACGTTGGAAACTATGCACAGAAAATCTTTGTCCCGTGTCCATGTCAGATTGAATCTGAAGGGGATGGGCCCCTGGCCCTGATCAATCTTCAACTCTAGGCTTACTGGCTTATGGTTAGAGGTGTTGTGTGGGAGGATTTATGAGGAGGCTATGAGCCCAAGGGTCAAGAAAGAGCTTTGAACGAGGAATCTGTCCAGGCGGGCAACAATATGCCCCAGACCTACCCTTTTGTTGGTTCACGTATAAAGACCTTTGAGCGACTTAATATCCATTAAATCCCATGCTGAGATTAGTTCTTCCACCCATTCTCTAGATGGGTCCCTTACGATAGATCCCCCTCATTTTTCTTCTTGGGCTAGAGTTACATTTAGATCCCCTCCGAGGATGATATTTTCCAGGTCTTTGCTTGTTAAGTAGTCTAGGAGGGTTTTCCAACAGTTATTTTTTTCCTCTATATGCTGTGGGACATAGATATTAAAGAGTCTTACCGTATGTTCGAACTCCTTGTGGAGGAGGTGGGTGTAAATCCAATGCATGCAGGTGTCTGAGCTGATCAGTTCTATTTTGGAGGTGTTCCACAGTGTGCAGAGTCCTCCTGATGCGCCTCTGGCGTTTTCAGCTAAACCTTGGCTGTTTCTCCAAACTTTTTTTGAAACTTTAATAGAGTCCCATTGACTCATCTTGGTCTCCTGAATAAGTAGGATGTCCGCTTTCGATGCTCTAATGATGTCCCTGAGAGCTTCTTCCTTCCTTTTGCTGTCGAGTCCCCTACAGTTCCAGGACGTAAACTTCATTGGTTACCTTGAGGGGGGGAATGGCCTCCTTGGGAGGCTTTAGTTAGCTTCCTTGTTTGTCTCACACCGATCAGCTGTTTGATGGTTGGCTGTGCTCCTTTTAAGATGTCCTTGTAGGTTTCCTGATCTCTTTCTGCTTTTTTGGATTTCCTGCCTCTTCCTGGTTTCTTTGGGGTGTCCCATGCTTCACTTGCCCCTTCTGAGTCATTCCCTGACGAGATCTCTCCATCCTCGGTGCCTTGAGTTGCCCCATTCCTTGGAGGGGATTTGTTTTGTTCCACTCCTTCTGTTACCTTTTGGGTTTCTCCGTCCTTCGGGGTTTGTATAACTCTTGCTTCTTCCTCTTGGGCGTCTTTACACGACTCCTCCATCTCTTCACCATTTCCCAGAGCCGTGAAGCTGTTTGCTGTCTCTTTACTGCCTAGGTTCTTGTCTTGAGCTAGAGATGATTTTTACATTCTTGGACCTTTTGATTTCGATCTCCCTTTCCGGGGTTGTTGCCAACCTTCTTCTCCTGTCTTCTCTGTATTTTGGTTTTTGGGGCAATTTCTCTGGAAGTGGCCATACTCGTGACATCCTCTACATTTGAATGGCAGCTGCTCATAATCCAGCTTTTGGAGATGTTGCCAATCTCCTACCTTTAGTTTTACCGCTTCCGCCAAACCTACCTCCAGATCAACTTCCACACAAATCCTTGCACAAGAATACTGGTCTTTTGGATCTGCTCTATCGATAAAATGTCTGAGTCCGTTCCTGATAGCCTGCAACGATGAGGAGTTCCAGAAATGTATTGGCAGGTTCGAGAGTCTTACCCAGACAGGGACGTCTTTTGGCACTTCCGAGGCTGGATCAAAACTTGGGGTCCAACGATTCAGGTAGAGCCCCTGTGTGCCCATGAAGTAAGGTCCATTTCTGAAGATTAGATCTTTGTCCTCCTGAGAGATGAATTCGAAAATAAAGTATCCTCTTCCCACCGCGTAACACGTTACGCTGTTTGTTATCAGCGGCCGCCAGTTCCTTTGAATCCAGTTGTCTGTTGTTTTGGATGAGGGCCAGAGGCCCATGAACTAACCCACCAGGCCGCGATCTGAGAGGGAAAGAACGAACTTCATTGGATGCTCCGGGGGCAGGTTAATCTCTAGAACATCGTTCAACCTCTTTACAAAGCTTGGCGCTTCCAGCTGGGGCGCTTTCTTACTACAGGCTGCAACGAGTTTACGGAAGGACGAGGTTGGGGAGGGAGGTGGCGGCGGCTCCCCTCCACCCTGGCTAGACATGGAAATGACTGAACTCAAACCCTAAGTCAGTGTGAGAGCGTTACCTATGCGCTACACCGTTCAAATAATTAAAGAACATTTTTTGAGATGACTTTATTTTTATTATTGTTATTCTGTTTTTTTTTAATCGAGTTGACTTTATTTTATTTTTAATTGAGAGGGCTTAATTTTTTTTTAATGTAGCATTATCTAACATAACACTAACGCTTCATAACGCTAACACCTCAACATCTTCCCCATACTACACTGTAGAACACCTCGATACTTTCAATACACAAATTAATTTTAACTAAAAAAACATTAATAAAACTCATAGTAGTTTGAAAATCTTGTAAAAATATTTTACAATTTGCCACAATTATGCATTTTGAAGGCAATTTTGACATAGAGATGACCTTTGAATCAAATGGATGAATCCTGCCTCATATTTAATATAATAATAAAAAGGTTGTAAAACCTGAGAGATGTTATGGTTAAAAGGTTCTTCATCGTCGATTATGTATGCATGGTCCAAATTGTGGGAGTGATTTGAATGGCAACTTATACTTTGAAAGTTAGGATGAATTTCTTAATCTGCTTGTGCAAGATCCACTAATGGATTATGTTTATCTACAACTAATTAAATTGGACCACGATGTTACAATCTTATGTATGTACTTTTTCTTAATTTTTTTTGGGACGAGGATGTTTTCCTTTTTTATGTTTAGGGGTTGGGGGATGTTTTCCTTAATTTTTTTAGGGGTGGGGATGTTTCTGTTAGGACACATAAACATATTTATGTTTTCTAAATGTTGTTGTTATTATTATTTTTTTTTTTTTGTTTGTTAATTTGTGCAGGACCTGCGATTAACCTGTGGCTTGAGAAACCGCGACTC
>ML781647.1:870382-897210 GCA_009831015.1 Picea engelmannii | reverse complement strand
TATTATAGTATCTCTGGGTGCAACCACACGTTCGACCACTACCTCAAGGTGTCCCCATGGCTCCAGGTAAAGCCCTCACGAGAATTGAACCTTGCCCAACGGTGAAAAACTCCTCGCTTTCCACCATTGGATCCAACCCCATTGGGCGTTATTATTATTATTTTATTTGGATATAATGTTTATGAATATTTATAACTGTTTTTTTTTTTTTTTGTCTACATTGTGGTATTATGAGAGTTATATATATGTTGTTAAAATCTCTTAATATTTGTATTTATCTTCCTTCATATATACATGTAGGGTTTTGAACCTAAGTCATTTTGTTAATATAAACCTAATTATTCCATTACTTGCATCTAGACCATACACTCATATTATTGATATTTTCTCTTACAAAAAATATATATTTGATTTAATGTTATTTATTCAATTTTCAAATCACCACTTCTTCGTAATGTCAATGCTTATCAGATCTTTTTATTCGTCTTTTGAATTTTTATTTAGCTTTTAGTAAATTTTCTGATAGAGCTCAAATTTATAAAACTAATTAAGAGAATTTCAAAACCAACTCATAAGATAGAAAGGAAAGAGTTATATAATATTCAAATAATGACTAGAAAGGAATATAGTTTTATAACAATATAATAGTTAAATAAAAGTAAGTGTTGACAATCTATGACTTTTGAGTGTGAATGTTTTCATAGTTTGTCATAATTGTCTAAGAATTTTTAGAAATAAACTGTTTTAATGTTTTTTAAACATCCAATGTTTCAAGTGGACACTACACCTATCATCAGGGACGATAAAAGCTTTGTGATTAGAAAAGAGTATGCTGGAGAGTATATACAACGGGTTAAAATAATTAGCCGTTGGTAAAGGACTGTTGTGAAAAGGGGGGAAATAAAATAATTAAATTAAAAAAGGATGCTATAAATAGATTATGTCTAAGAGAAGGCATGAGTCAATAGTCAATAAGTGAACATTGAGAATACAAATAAAATAAGAATATTTAAAATAAATTAATGTTAAGGTGACATATATTGATTAAGAGAGGGAGAGAATCAATAAATAAATTATTGGCGGGGAAGGAGAAAGGGGAAATAAGACAAGGAAAAGGGGAAGAATAAATGATATTAAACCTAAATGATAACTGAAAATCTTGGAAGAGAGTTACCCTAGAACATGATTAAAGGACACAATTTGAAAGAGTAAGGGGGGGCTAATTATTGATAATGAAGGGAAGAATGAGAATTATCAATATCAGAGGAGAAAAAAGGAGGAAGACTGAAATTAACCATGAATAGATAGGAGATTAGTGATCCAGGTGGTGGAAAATAGGTTTCCATGATTTTCTATGCTTGTAGCCATCTTCACGATTGAAGTTATTAGGGTAATTTTCGATCTCGAGGGCCTCAAAAATGATGCGAGAGGTGTAATAGGGAGACGATGCCAAAATTTTGTTTTGGTCAAAACAAAATTTGGTTTGGTTTGGTTCCAGAGGCCATTGACCTCATCTCCAAATTGGTTGATCTAGAGACCCTCAATCTAATTAAAATATGCCTTACCTAAAATTTATTTACCTTTAAAGGGGCTTGCTATGAACAAACCGAAGGAACGACTATGTGATCTTCTCTTTCCTCTGTGGTACCTAACGTTTTCATGGAACATTTGGAGACCTTAGCCTTAAATAACTTTCATCTTAACCTAAATGCTAGTTCTGCTTTGTTGATGATAACTTCGTCATTTGGCCTCATGGACATCCCTACTTGATCTCTTTCCTTGATTGTCTTAACAACATCTCCCCCCATATTCAATTCAATATGGAAATACAAAAGGATAAATCTCTTCCATTTTTGGATGTTCTCATCTCCCATCTTCCGGATGGTTCCCTTACTCACCAAGTATACTGGAAAAAGACTCACATTGGCTGATACTTGCATGCCTAATCTCACCATCATCCAACCCACAATTCTGATGTTCTAAATACTACTCGTTCCATTCATATCTCAGCTCCCCAATTTATTGAAAAATAAATAGCCCACTTGACTAAGGCCCTTCTATCTAATGGTTACTCTATCTCCCAAATCAACAAATTCTTCTGCTCAACTCACATCTCTAAATCCAAAAGCTCTCATTCCTCTTCCCCACCCCTCACTCACCTCTCTCTACCCTATATCTAAGGCACCACCAACCATATTTCTCGAATATTGGCTAAAAAGAACATCAAAACATTCTTCAAGCCATGTAAAACCTTGAAGCAACTAATCAACTTTGACAAGGATAAATTGGACCCCATGCCTAGCCCAAGAGTCTACCAAATACCGTATTCTCATAGAAAATATTACATAGGACAATTTGACATATCTTTCAATTCCCTACTCAAAGAACACATTGATGACACAAATCACAATCAAATCAGCAAGTCAACTATTATAGAACACCTTATTTGTTTTGACCAAACCAAAATGTTTGCATCATCTCCCTATAACTCCTCTTGCATCATTCACGAGGACCTCGAGATCGAAAAACACGCTAATAAATTCAATCGTGAATATGGATACAAGATCAACGAGTCATGGAAACCTCTTATCCACCACCTAGATCACTAATCCCCCTATCTATTCATTGTTAATTTCAATCTTTCTCCTTTTTTCTCCTTCAATATTGATAATTCTCCTTCTTCCCTTCATTATAAATAATTACCCCCCTTTACTCTTTCAAATTTTGTCCTTTAATCATGTTCCAGGGTAACTCTCTTCCAAGTTTTTCAGTTATCATTTAGGTTAATATCATTTATGCTTCCCCTTTTCCTTGTCTCATTTCTCCTTTCTCCTTCCCCGTCAATAATTTATTTATTTATTCCCTCCCTTAATCAATATCTGTCACCTTACTATTAATTTATTTTAAATATTCTTATTCTATTCTTATTCTCAACGTTCACTTATTGACTCATGCTTTCTCTTAGACATAATCTATTTATAACATCCCATTTTTAATTATTTTTATTTCCCACTTTTTCACAACGGTCCTTTACCAGTGGCTAATTATTTTAACATGCTATATTTACTCTCCAAAATACTTTTTTCTAATCACAAATATTTTACCATCCCTGATGATGGGTGGAGTGTCTGGTTGAAACATTTTATGTTAAAAAAAAATTTACACGGTTTATTTCCAGAAATTCTTCAACAATATATGGCCTTGCCCTGATAAACTTCCATGAAATCTTAGGATTTGTTGAACATGCCATCCCATAAAGATATTTCTATAATAGATTTCTACGGATAATCTCGAGTGGTATATGGATAGAGTCTCTTAGAGACACTATAATCGTGGTGCCTCTCCCACCATTCTCTAAATAGGCAAAAAATATAGTGAAGAGGCTTCTATTAGGAACTATAGGGTCTATGTCTCTAGTGGTTCACCAAGGAGGTCCATTAAGTTTTTTGGTTTACTATCTAGAAGTCTTGGTAGATGGGAAATGTGATCTTATGAGTCTCATCAAGTTAAAGTGTGCTTTAGTCCAACAATAGACAAGTTGCTCAAAGATGGAAGCAATAAGGTCAAGTTGATCTTTACCCTTTGAGAATTTAATTTGAAAGGCATTGTGTTTGTTCTCATAGATCCCTAACACAAATTGCTATACACCTTCATTCATTAGAGATTACACACATCAAATAGTGATCACCATAATCTGTAAAAAATACATGACGTCTATCTTTGATCTTTTAATCATATACTATTATTTTCAACATATATATGACATGAAAATGTATATTGTATTTTGAAAACATCTATCTTTTTTTATTAATGGTTTTCTTCCAGTTCAATCCAATTTCACATGTTTATTCCTTGATCATGTCATTTTATTTTTATTCTCCTCAATAAAATGGGCTACTAAAGTTTTATTTAGGATATATGAATGATCCTTCATCGACATAATTGTGAAAGGTTCAATATTTATGGATTCCAAGGATTTTTAGGAGATATGAAGGATCCTCCATCAACATGAAAAAAATATTTAAGGTAATAATATAGCTCTTCCTTCAATTTCCATTAAGGTTCATGACAATGAACAACATTATGCTACTCACAAAGAAAATTTCATGAACCTCCTTGTTCAACAAAAAATAAAATTGGATGTGCTTGAAGAAGAATGTAGTGTGCTTTACAATTTGATTCTAAACTCGTGCAAGGACCCCATATCTACGGCTTCAAATCATCAAAATTCCATTAACTTAGCTCAAGGAAACCCTAAAGAACAAGAGATTGTTCATCAATCCAAAGAGGCCATGGAAGTGGATCAACAAACCTCTCTCCATTCCATGGGAGGATAGAAGAAAGACACTAGACAACATGTGTTTAGCTATAATGTATTCTTTTTAAAGTTGTGTCGGGTGAGTTACATGGTAATAATTCAATACATTAGTGATCAATCTGGGTTTGTAAACTTATGAAGCACCAGGCACAATATATGTAGAATGAACCTCAAAGGCACACCATTTTTTAACAAAATATGAAGAAAAAACTCTCAGAACTAGTTGCTCATCTAATAACGGATATTCTAAGGTAGAATTGCAGGTTGAATATAGATTTTTATATTCAACAGTACTCTGTTGGATACACTCTATATGTTAGATTGACAAGCCTCAAACAAAAATCATAAACAACATAATTGAAAAGCTAATACATGCAAGCAAGATGTTTATCATGAGCAGTTGTCAACCAATGAATAATTGGTGACCATTAATTGCATAAACTGAAGCTCTGGAAATTTTTTGTTCATATAATCATCACTCAAACTGACACATAAACAAGCATGATAATCGTGTTCCAACAAGCATTAGTCAAACCACACAATATGAAAAAAACAATTAATTAACCTTACTACATAATTATGTCACACTTGCTACAAGAATCAAACTCTGAAACACTTAATTCTAATGCAAAAATAAAACTAACTAGGGCGCTACTTCTGAGATGAAGGGGACCCAACCTTCCCTTAGAAGTATGCCCACTATGCACCTACCAACTCAGATATTCAGAAGATAAATACGCATAATCTTTCCTTATATTTCATAATAAAAACAAATCACAGGTGTTGAACAAAGTTCGATATTGATTCCTTCTTATCACTACTATCAATCTATATCTTCAGGCATGAACGCCTTCAATATTTATACAATTATATTTAAATCAGAACTAGAAATTCTTGGACATCCAATCCCGCACACAATCTACTAAAGATAGTTAGTGTATTACAATATCAACTTCAAACAAATCAACGAAAAAACAAGATTACATAATTGATCATATCATTATGAGTTCATGACCAAAGGAATGAAATCACAATATACTCTTACGCTACATGATTTGGTTGAAGTGTTGACTAGGAATAACATTCTTGCTGCTGGAGTTTTGGTCAATTTGGGTAGTAAGTGTCCATGTGTACACATTTCCTCACAAAACCCACATCTTCAAATCAGTTGGGAAGTTTGGCAAGTATCCTAGTTGTCGAGGCAGTTACAGGACCTGTTCAACATGCTATAGGAACATTCGAGTAACCTCATCAACTTGAGAAATTAAACACATTTTATTCATTAAACAAGGAAAATGCAATACTTAGGCTAGGATAATTACCTTCGAGTAAAAAAATCACTATGAAGACAAAATGGAAAAAATATATGTCATTATGAGGTAATATGATGGGTAGATGACAGGGTAAATAGTCAAAAAAATATCTTGTAGAATGTACCAAATACATCAAAACAAGGACCCTACATCTCCCCCATGCCTAAGGAGTTGCATGTACTCATGCAAAATTGGTCCTTCGTTCATCTCCAAAATATAATTGCCTAAATTGTTGATATTCATATCGACACAACAAGTCTTGTGTTAGACTTGGATGGTCGCCAAAGTGAACACATTAAGTTCAAAATTCCCTAGCTGAATACTTTCAAGCTTAGTCTCGAGTCTCTGATTCCACAATCAAAGTTTCTTGGCTTGTCTATACCATCGACAAGCCTTCCTTAGAAACTTCTTGTTAACCTTTTTCAACCAAGAAATCCCCTCTTGAAATTTGACACTGGAATCCTTCAACAATGCATTTTTCACTTTTAATGTACTTGTCTACGATTGTCATTTCCCTCATTTTCCACTTAAATTTACTAATCCTCTTGTTACTCCCTACTGAGTTGTCAACACCAAGCATTTCATCAACCAAATTTTCTTCAAGGCTTTCATTTGCAGGTAAACTACCCAACTGGATTTCCTCAACAATCTTCCCCACATAAGGGCTATCATGAAATTCATTATGTTTTTATTACTATGCACACACAATTAGCGTTTCACCATAAATATCTGAATGCTTTTTCTTGGGAGGATTTTCAAGTATCACCTCCTTCTCAGTTGTCTTCTGAATTTGGCTTGATCCTTTAGTGAGTTTGGCATCTCACCTCCTTGTCATCCTCAGTGGGGTAGGTGTCATTGAAACTTCCTCATTTATCTGTGTAGTTGGATTATCACAACTCGTGATAACCTGCATGTCTTCATCCATTTTTTCGAACTCGGTGTCGACCTCGTACTCTTCTTTCATACCCAAATCCTTTTCTATTTTCTTAGGTTCCTCTTCGGGTTCCTTGACCTCTCCAGGCTCCTCCTCATCCTCTCCAATATCCTCTTCGGCCTTTTCACATTCTTCCCCTGATTCTTTAGGTTTAGGTTCCTTATCTGCTTCTTAGGGTTCCCCAAACTGATTCTGGGCTAGGAAATATTTCCAAGTATAATTTTTCTTCCTTAGCTCATCCAAAACCAATAGTTTTATGAGGTTGCGATGATGTAGGTTTCGCTCCATCGTACCACTGTATACTTTCTTCTGTGTGGTGGTCGCCATATTTGTCAATGTCTTCCATAAAAAGTAGGGCAAGTTGAGATTTTGACCTTTAAAGTGTAATAGGAGTATGATATGGTAAAGGAAGGTCAAGCTAAATCAACCTTCACACGTAATACATTTATGTAACAAGATCAACAGGTTCCAATATCTTGTTTTCAACAAACATAATGATGTCCCTTTAGACCACTCTGGTTTCATACTAGTTGGCTTTAGTAACAAGGCCCAACTCGCTTTTTAAATCTGCTTACTCTTGAACCAACAATCTCAGTCTTGTGGGAGCTCTGTTGCCCATGTAATGGAGTCTTATTATACAATGAGCTCCAAATACCTGATAATTGTCCCGTTTCCATTGAACCCTAACGTAAATGTTCAGGTAACTTCTGCATCGTGCCCACTATATTTCAGGAAGAAGGGCATCCAACCTACTTTCTCTATATTCCTCTTACATTTTTGGTATTCTTCCAATAGATCAACCCTGTTGGGATAAAATCTGAGTGTGCTCCTCATTATTTCTCACAACAAAAAGATGCAGGGTTTGAATGATAATATTCGGCTGAGTCTACAAAGAGGAAAGATTTTACAATATAACAGGAAAATGAAGTTTGACGTGAATCGATGTTTAATTATGACCATGACAATTAAATCATCATGACCCTATATAGAAAGTCACATAAGGTAATGATCAACATGATGGGTTTAGAAATGACGACAATTCACACGAATGGCGGTGGAAGATTATGCAATAATTCTAAATCGAGGTAAATGAAAGGTGGTCAATTTGGTGCACGTCCGACAGATCAGGGGAGATATGATCATAGTTTAGTGCATTTGAATTCAAAGCATTTCCATAGCATTATATTTCCTAGATTTAATGAAGAAATTAGATTTTAATACATCACCCAAGTTTCAATTACCTGGATTTACGTTACCGCTTTGCAGGATTATACCTCCTATCAAGTTTTGATTGATTTTGTCTTAGTGCAAGGATTTTGTTATGAACTGGAATTTTAGAAGCAAACTCTGTTTTTTGGATTGCTACAGGAAAATCTAGATCTGCATATAGTTCTGGTAGCGATCTACCTATACCTATGACTTCATACTATTCCTATGTTGTTCAAAAAATATTAACTAGACTAGAGATCCTCTATTATTCCTTATTTACCCAAAAATGATACAACAGTTGTGAGAACCAAAACCACTATATACAAATAATCTTGCAAATGAAATTCTATTGGAATAGGAACATGATCAAGAATATGAATAACGACTACAGGAACTCAAACTGGATGTTGCATGCTTGTTGTGGTCGAACTGCTACACAAATATTCATCCTTAGCCTCTTCTGTACATTCCCTTCCATATGAATAAATTTCTTGAAGTTAAACATGGAGGGGAATTGTCGGATTACTAACCATTAATGGATGTCATTAACCAACACGAGATTGCTCACCAATAATGTCAATGAGCATCAAGGTAATTCAATGCATTGTGTCAAGCACAGATGGATATGTTGAAGTTGAGTAACTTGCAGGATATGGCAGTAAGGAGGCATTGGTGCATCCCCACTGCTTTGAGTGAGAGAACTCGTCATTAAAGCATACAAATTCAAAGGCATTGTTACAATCTCTGATCTCGGAGCCCATGTAAAGAGTTGGGGTCGATGGGATGATATTGATGGAAGGAGTGCATTATAGAACCCCCAATCATCCAACGCGAGAACCATAAAATGATTGAAAATTTGAAAAAATAAACCACCACAAGAAACAATTTTATTTGGGAACCTCACCAGCTAGGAGCCTAGTTTTCAAGTAAGGTTCTGGCTCAATTGCGCCATAATTTTGGTTTTCACAATCAAACATTATTTTCACAAGTAAGAAAACTATTTTGATATTTATTTATGTTTATTGGTTTTGTTTTATTGAAAATAAAAGAAAACTAGGAAGAGGAAGGATGTGGGGAAACCCCCTCACCTACCATATACATTTCAGCTCGCTCCATAATATCGTTGAAAAATTCCCCCTTAGATTTGGGATTTTGATATAACTTGAGTCTATGCCCATTAACCAAGAAAGAGGATTTCTCATCATCTATGGTTTGAATCTTAATAGTTCCATTGTCGAAGACAACTTCAATCTCATAGGGGCCAAACCAACAGGTGTTAAATTTCTCCTTGAAGTCCTTAAATATGGAGTCGAACAAAAGTGCCTAGTCACCTACCTTGAACTGTTTCTTCATAATAAATCTGTCATGCCACTTTTCCCTCTGCTGCTGGATGAGATCAGTATGTTGGAAAGCTTCTTGACGCATCTTATCCAACTAATTGAGTTGAACAATTCTTTCCTTTTGTGCCTCGTTCAAATCCATCCTCAATTCTGTTGTCATTTAGAAAGTTTTGATATGAAATTCTATGGGAAGAAGAACCTGTTTCCCATATATTATCTCATATGGAGAAAAAACAATAGTATTCCTCCATGATTTCTTTGTAATGTCCCTTTCCAAATGATCACTCTAGGAGATTTACATAATATCCTAAGTGACTCCCATAGGCTATTGTTAGTGGAAGAAAAGGGGATTAATTAATTGTTTGATGTCACCGGGGCAAAAAAAAAAAATCTTTTTAAAAGTGGCACTGAGTAATTAAGTGAAAAGGTGTTTTAAGTGACTTTGAGCTTATAAAGTCACTTTAGTTTATTAAAAGGGTAAAAGGGTTAGTAAAAGGGTGAACAAGTAAATAAAAGAGGAATGAGGGCACCCTCTCTAATTATGCATCGTTATTTTCTAAAAATGAATTAGAGAGAGCTCTTCTAGCTTTGGCTGTTGGGATGACAAACCCTAGAGAAAGATTGGGTTCGGTGTTGGGACTATCCACCCTAGCTGATTGTGGAGGAAAGATCATTCAAATATTTCATTGTGCTTCATTTTGGCTAAGTTTCCATCACCTGACAACTAGGTTTTCTTTGGTAGAGGTTGGATTTTCTTGAGGAGGTCAAGTTCTATTTGTCCAAGGGTGATTTTATATGTAGAGATCAAGTTACCTTAGAGGGAGGCCGTTCTTTTTTTGCTGGGCCAAAATATCTTGAAGCCAGGTTGAATCACAAGTAGAAGGCTCGATTTCCTATCTGCTAGGCAATGTCTTCTTGCTTGTGGTCACCATCCTTTGTTGGAAACATATGTCTTCAAAAAGAGGAAAATTTTATCTATAGATGGTTCGTGTTCTTGGATGGAGCCGCTAATCTTCCTTGTTGAGGTCGTTTTGAGCATTGTGGGGGGTGATTCTAATTGTTGTAGTGGATAGTACCCATGTGGGGATGATGTTTGATACTCTTTGGAGCTGTAAGTTGCTGTAGAGGTTGACCTCGACTCGTGGGGATGCCATGTTTGTAACCAGGCCAGAAATTAAATAATACCAACTCAGATCTAGTGCTTGTTTTGGGTTTTAATTGAGTTATATGTCATTGTCATTTTGTTGTTACCCTTTGTATCTATTTTATATTTTAATTGGAATCCAATCTATGATCATTTATTGCATACACAATAAGGAAACCATAAACCAACAAATACCCAAACACATATTAGTATAATTCAAGGGATTACAGTGGGCCGGGATATGTCACAAAGTGTTTGATTAAAGTCCCATACAATAATAAACCTTTAGTAGCAGAAAAGGGGAGATATAGTGTGGTTCTAGAGGTGGTAGGAAAAAATATTTGACCAAGAAATTGAACCAGAAAACACTAAATACTACAACAATCCCCAACAAGTTGAGCAAAAATTGAAAAAAAATAGTAAGGGATATTACAGTGGTATAAGGGCCATAGTCTTGATCAGAGTGTATGTTGTTTCATGAGGTAGGGAGACAAGGAATATATCACTTACAAAAGTAGAAGGCAACGAGGATCAAAAAACATATTTCACTCAAAAGAAGAACAAGAAAAAATGGGGGACAAAAATGAGAGACATGAGGACAGTGCCATGCATATCCTAAATTATTTAGGCAGGGGGTAACAACAAATGTTACAACTCATGACACAATTAATTACTAGTACTCAAGAAAATAAAAACTATGCTGGTAACAATGGTGTAGGGGATTCCAATGGGAACATTGGGAATAATGCAGAAGACAACAACAATAATATCCCTGCATAAAACCACACTAGGACCACCAATAGAGTGATTCCTAGACCTCTTTTGCCTCAGTTCTCGGGGGAGAAAAACACAAGAAATCAAGAGCAACTAGGACAAGGTGAAGATTTTAGTGATTACTTGAGGGAGTATAGGGATCTTGGTGATGATTTCTAGGCAGCGATGTCATTACAGGACTACTGTACTATCAAATACAGGAAAATACCAAGAGATTTCAATAGGGGTCAACATAAGTTGGATATCATGAGAAAGGTTGGGAAGCTAACCATTCATTCCTTTGATGGTTAGAACAAGTGCACAACTACAACATGGGTTTAGAATTCAGACACATACTTCCAACTCAACCCTATGATGGAGGAAGAAGCGATTAAATTCACTACCTTGCATTTAGATGGAGAGGCCCATGAGTGCTGGTACCATGGATTGGTCACCTTGGGGCATGCCAACATTACCTCCTATCTGGACTTCACATAGAAGTTGATGGAGAGGTTTAAAAAAGAGGATCCAAAATTATAGTTCAGAGAGTTGGCACAACTCAAACAAGTTGGGACACTGGATGCCTACATTACAGAGTTCCAGAGGATTTCTGTCATGGTGACATATATATCTGAGAAGAGGCTAGTTATGTTTTTATCTGAAGGATTATCCAAGCCACTGCATGGTTTGATGAAAGCCTTCAAACATGAGACTCTACAAGATGCCATCATTAGGACATGGGACATGGAGGATGTAGTCCCAAAGAACAAATATTTCTCCAAACCTTTCATTCCCTAGAAAAATAAGGATAAGAAACCTTTCTACAAGGAGTGGATAAAAAAGGAGAAGTTAGATGAAGCGAATCGCAATGAGTTGAGAAGGAATTAAATTTACTTTAGTTGCAAAGATCCTCGGGATGCGGGACACAGGTGCATGGGAAGGGAAATGTACAATATATAGAGTTTCACTCAGACAGTGACGAGGAAGAGGAGGAAGCAACACAGGGACAGAGCAATGAGCATGGAGACTCGATTTATGAGCAACCTTGTGTGGAGGCCAAGGGTGGGACTATTTCCACTCTATCAGGCACCCATAGATACTACACTTTTAGAGTCAGAGGAGTACTATGGGTACAATGTGTCACAACTTTGATTGATGGTGGGGCAACCCAAAACTTCATTGATTCAATTTTGGTGGCCATGAGATGCATTGCTACAAAGAACTTTGAGGTGTTCAATGTGGTTGTGGCTGATGGATTTATTATGACATGCACACAAAATATTCTAAAGTTGGATATGATGTTGGGAAACTATACCTTGAATGACGATTTCTATGTGGTTGATTTGGTGGACACTAATATAGTTTTGGGTGTTGAGTGGCTTCATGATCCAGGAGTATCTCCACACAAGAATTTATTACTTTGCATGCCATGGGGAAGATCATTAAAATGTTAATCGACGATAGGTGACAAATTTTAAAAGGGATGTTTAATGCTTCATATTGTAAAAATGATTAATATTTTTGAGCATAATGTGCTCATATATTTTTCATTTAATTTGTGAAAAGTAAATTAAAATCAAGTGAGTGAATCCAACTCACAAATTAGTTTCCTAGTTTTAAGGGGAAATTAGTTTTATATGAGAATCCTACCTCACAAATTAGTTTTTTAATTTTAAGGGGAAGTTGGGAGTCTCATGAGTTGGTTAGGGATTCTTCTTCATTTTATCACAAGTGGTTTCCTAGTCTCAAGGAGAAGTTAAGGTTGGTTGAGATGCTTTCTCATTTTTGTCCTTGAGTTGTTATTAGATCCTAAAATTATGGATCTTGTCTCCTTGAATTATGGAGAGAGGGAAACTATATAATTTCCTTATGTAAGCATTGTATAAGGTAGAGACCCCTTGGAGGCCCTTTAGGCCCCTTTGAGAGAGCTTTGCATTGAGAGGAATGTAGTCCTTCTGGTGTCTGAAGAAATGTCACTTATGTGAGATCCTTAAGTTCTCTTTGTACAAGAGAACGCTGGTCTGGGATTTCAACCCTGTAAGGGGCATGTGCCACATTTTGTGAGAAGATTTAAGCCCTACTAAAGGAAGGATAATAAAACAATTCATATTCAATCGGATCCAGAGATGTATCCAACAAAGTCTCGTGAACTTCGTTAACACATGGGTGTCAAATTATATGTGTGAGTTTTTTTTATTTCTTTATCGCTTGATTAAGTAGAGATTTAATTACACATATGCACATCATGATGACAATTTGCTCATGTTTATATGCAATTCTTAATGATTATTTGCTCATGTTCACATGCGATTAAGCGTCAGTAAAAGGTCCTCATTGCAGGATTTTTGTAGAGAAATATCTCGTAGAAGTTCCCAGATCAAGTGGTATCAGAGCAGGTCTAACCAATTTTGCAGATTATGAATATCATCATGGGAAAGGCAAAGAAGCAAGCATGACTTCATGAGCTTGAAGAAATCAACCAAACCATTCAAGCAGAGAATGTTGAATTGAGGAGGTTGCTTCAAGATTCTAAAGAAGAAAAGAGTAGACTATGAACACAACTACAAGCTATGGAGGAGGAAGTTGGGGAATGCTCCACTACAGGAGAAGTAGAAAGTCCCTCTAAGACTAGACAAACTTGTGGCCATTGCAGGTATACTAGTTATGGTTCTTTCCATGAAAATTTTGATAGCCACACACATTTTTAGATGATAGAGGATGCTCTCCATACACTAGGGAACCAAGGTGGTTTCCTAGAATCCTCATCTACAACTTCATCCAACCAAGAGGAGCAGTTGGCCAAACTTCAGAAATATGACCAAGCGTTAGAAACATGAATGGAGGTAAAGAGTTCTCCATGTTCAATTCCTTCCCTTAGTAATGATGATACCTCTTTTGGATTTTTCGAAAGGAACGCCAAGGGAATTGGCCTAAAGTTGCTGAGAAAGATGGGGTATAAAGGAGGAGGTATTAGTATTGATGGCCAAGGCATCATTCAACCACTGGAGGTTGAAGGAAGACCCCGATATGTAGGATTGGGGTATGGTGAAAGAGAATGCTCGAAAGCAGAGGATTATTCAAGAAATGCCCTAAGATGATCACCAATACCATCTTGTAACAACAAGAATGTTGCAAAGTGTTGGAAGAGAAAATATCTTTATAGTGAAAGAGAGATAAACATGAAGTCACACAACTATTGCATTCACTGCCAAATGAGCGCTGACTGGATTGGGAAATGTTGGAAGCTTCACCCCTAACTGCGTCTCACACCAAGCAAGAATATCGTACCCGAGTCTATGCAATTGGAGGCTGGATCCTAAGTTGAAAAAAATGGCCAAAAATCAAAGAGCTCGACCAGAGATTTCCAATGGTGAAAATGACACCTCAAACAGAGTCTAGATGAAAAAGTTATGGCCATCTAAAATTTTTGGCAAACAAGAAAAACTGGTGGAGTCTGTACAGTGCTGACGGAAACATGACATCAACAAGTTGATGTGGCAGCACCACAAGCTGCCATGTGTCATGCATTTTTGGCACTTTCAGGATTCCATGTGGACCAACAAAAATGTGCCACATGGAATCCGTACTGAAACCACATGGAAATACATAGATGACATGTCAATTGACATGGTTGTATGGTGATTACATCAACAAAGTGATTGGACCTTACATAATGTTGACATGGCTATACAACGTTAACACAGAAGGTGACGTTTCGACTGATTGGAAAATATGATGATAATGTCATCAATTCAAGGTGGCGGTATGGCAATGGAATCAATAGGGTGACTGGGTCGGCTGACATGGAAGTACGATAGATGACGCGTCTAATGACTAGGATGTACAATGAATGATGTGGAAAGTGATGCATCGATTGACGTGGTGCTGACTGGGCATTGACCGTATGCTGACATGGGTTGTTGAATATGTAGCCAACTGTTCGATGAACAAAAAATGAATTCCTGCCATGTGTCCTAACCGAAGGATATCACATGGCACCCCTCAGATGCCCATGGACGGCTTAGGACCAAAATTTAAAAAAAAAATGTATTACCGACCATCGGACCAGCCAGTGGCCAACGAATCGGCGAATTGTTTGGGCAGTGGTCAATTGGCTGACGACCAACTACTAGAAGTCAAGTCCCAACTAAAATTTTGGTGGGATTTTATACAGTTTTAACAAAAATTTTAAAACAAGAGTCCGCGGGGTTGAACCCTGAACCTCCCGTAAGCAAGCGTCTAAATTTACCTTCGGTTACCATTGGGCCACCGACCCTATGTTGTTAAATCCACCCACGTTGTTTATTTAAACCAAAGTTTTTTCCATATGATGGAGGTACATGCGCCCAAAATTTGGCACATTTTTCGAGATTCGTATAGGTGCATTTATTGCAAAGTACGACCTTGTGTGGCACAAATTTTGAGGCAGGGAGCCCAGGAGGGTTCTAGAAGTCACAGTGATGGAATTAGATGAAATTACAAACATTTTTGCACGATTTATCACCATGAATCCATTGGTGCCGTCAGAATTTGGATTTGATTAGTGGATTTTGAGGGCTATGGCCAAATCCATGTCTGTTTGACACATTTTTCAAGGAAGAGATGCACCTTTCAGAACATGTCGAGTTTATAGTCAAAAGTTGCTGAATGATGAGATGGACCTGCTGGTGCTATGTATGCCAAGATTTGAGCAACGCTTTGAGCGCCTTGGCATGAAAACCAATGTAATTTTTATGCATTTATGATTTTTCCTCTTTTTGGAAATTGCAAGAGGATGAATGTATGTTGCAAATTTTGGTGATCTTTGAGTGTTGTATCAAGGCAACACGATCTAAATTATTGTAGGGGATTCATTGTTTGATCCTTACACACAAACTGAGATGGTGTGGTAAGAGGCCATTTTGACAATTTGACAAAAAGTAGTCATGTTTATAGCCAAAAGTCTCTGAATTGCGAGATGAGTATGATAATGATGACATTTTCCTTATGTATTATGTTGCACATGTTTGTAATGGGGGGTTTAAAAACCATAGAGTTCCCACTAGTGCATATTTGGGGGTATTCGCCTTAATGAAATTGATGTAAAAGGTTGTAATTAGCCACTCTTGAAAGTGATGATGAGAGTGAGAGGCATTTTGTTCTATGCCTAAACCTTGTCATCCTTGTTGGCAACATTGTAGTGGGTCTTGTAGCCACTATTGAGTGAGAGGGATTGTTTTTCCTAGGCCCGTTTTGGCAACATTATAATGGGTCTTGTAGCCACTATTGTGTGAGAGGCATTGTTTTTCTTAGGCCCGTTTTGGCAACATTGTAATGTGTCTTATAGCCACTGTTGAGTGAGAGGAATTGTTTTTCCTAGGCCTATTTTGCCAACATTGTAATGGGTCTTATAGTCACTGTTAAGTGAGAGGAATTGTTTTATCTAGTCCTGTTTTGAAAACATTGTAATGGGTCTTGTAGCCACTGTTGAGTGGGAGGGATAATTTTTCCTAAGGCATGTCTTGACAATCACTGTAAACTTGTCCATGAGTATTTTATAAAACAGTTGGCAAGTATGGTACTGCTTTGAAAAGTTTTAATTGATGTATTGTCAACTACAAATTTTCATTGATGCAAGTTTCGGCATCAACATCCTCATTCTGAAGTACAAAGGTGAAGGAGAAGAAGGGTGTGGGTTTTCAGAGACATTTTTTTATGCAGATCACAAAATCAGATATAGATTTTCATTGGTGCAAGTGTTGGCATCGAAATCTTCATTCCAAATCACAAAGGTGAAGGAGAAGAAGGGTGCAACCTTTCAAAGACATTTTTTTATGCAGATCGAGCAGTGGGGAAGTGCATTGTGGGGTGTAAGACTCTTCCTAGAAGTTGGTTGTAGAGATTCAAGTCACAGTTTCTCTCTATACTTTTGGAGGACCAAAAGTTTTTTTTTTTGGGGGAGGTATGATCGAGGAGGATCTCCACACAAGGATTTATTACTTTACACACCATTTGGAATATCATTAAAATGTTAATTGATGATAGGTGACAAAGTTTAAAAGGGATGTTTAAGGCTTCATATTGTAAAAATGATCAATATTTTTGAGAATAATGTGCTCATATATATTTTTATTTAATTTGTAAAAAGGAAATTAAAATTAAGTGAGAGAATCCAACTCACAAATTAGTTTCCTAGTTTTAAGGGGAAATTAGTTTTTTGTGAGAATCCTACCAAACAAATTAGTTTCCTATTTTTAATGGGAAGTTGGGAGTCTCATGAGTTGGTTTGAGATTCTTCTTCATTTTATCACAAGTGGTTTCCTAGTCTCAAGGGGAAGTTAAGGTTGGTTGAGATGCTTTCTCATTTTTGTCCTTGAGTTGTTATTAGATCCTAAAATTGTGGATCCTGTCTCCTTGAATTACGGAGAGAGAGAATGTGTATAATTTCCTTATGTAAGCATTGTAAAAGGGAGAGACCCCTTGGAGACCCTTTAGCCCCCTTTGAGAGAGATTTTCATTGAGAGTCCTTCTGGTATCTGAAGAAATGTCACTTATGTGAGAGCCTTAAGTTCTCTTTGTACAAGAGAAGGTTGGTTTTTGGATTTAAATCCTGTAAGGAGCATGTGCCACATTTGTGACAATATTTCAGCCCTGCTAAAGGAAGGATAATAAAGCAATTCATATTCCAAGAGGATCCGGAGATGTAGCCAATAGAGTCTAGTGAACTCTGTTAACACACATGTGTCAAATTATATGTGTGAGTTTTTTATTGCTTTCTCGCTTGATTAAGTAGATATTTAGTTACACATATGCACATCGTGATGACAATTTTCTCATGTTTATATGTAATGCTTAATGATTATTTTCTCATGTTCACATGCGATTAGGCGTCAATAAAATGTCTTCATTGGAGGTTTTTTGTAGAGAAAGATCTCACAAAAATTCCTGGATCACTTCACTCTTTAGGGGAAATTATGATGAATTACCTGGTAATGGAAATGAGATTCAATACAACAAATGAAAAGAAGGTTGTTCTGAGGGGCATGTCAAATGGTGGCCCTAATATTGTTTCAAAAAAAAATATGGAGGCCCTTTTCAAGCACATAGATGTGGCATGTGCAACCGAGTGCTTGATTACAGATCAAGAACATGCATAGGGCCGACAACATCATCATTTAGATATTCATGCATTGATGAATAAGCATGACAAGGTTTTTGGACAGATACCTCCACAGAGACCACCTAACAGAGGATTTGAGCATGCTATAGAGTTGGAGAAGAGATCCAAACCAATAATAACCACTCCTTATAGGCACATGAATACATTTAAAGATGAAATAGAGAAGGCCATCAAGGAGTTACTGGAGATGGGGCATATCAAAATCAGTTCCAGTGCTTTCGCTTCTTCAGTTGTCTTGGTCAAGAAGAAGGGAAGAACCATGAGGATGTGGATCGACTACATGGCTCTAAATATGAATACAATCAAGAATAGGTACCCTATCCCTAGGATCAATGATATTTTGGATGAGTTGCATGGAGTAGTATATTTTTCGAAGATTGATATTAGATCTGGATATCATCAAATCATATTTTGAGAGAAGGATGACAATAAGAATTCTTTCAGGTGCCACTATGGGAATTATGAGTTCATGGTCATGTCGTTTGGATTGACCAACACATCGACTACATTCTAGTCTTGCATGAATCACATTTTCAACAAGCAGTTGTGGAAATTCTTATTGGTGTTGTTCAATGATCTTCTTATATACAATAGGACATGGGAGGAGCACTTCGTGCATCTGGATGAGATTTTGGGCATCATGGAGGAGCAATCGACATAGACTAAGGAGTCGAAATGTGAGTTCGATATGACAAATATCTTATACTTGGGCCATGTGATTAGTGCACAAGGAGTACAAGTGAATAGGGAGAAGATACAGACCATACTGGATTGGTCACTGCCTAAGAACCTTACAAAGTTATGTGGATTCTTTAGGATACTCAACTACTACTAGAGGTTTGTGAAGGGATTATCACAGTTGGATACACCACTCATAGATCTCATGAAGAAAGGGGCATTCAAGTGGACAAAGGAGGCCCATAAGATGTTTGACAGGTTGAAGGAAGTGATGAGCACTTTCCTAGTTTTAACACTTCCCAATTTCACTCAGCCCTTTGTGCTTGAGTGTGATATGTTGGGTGAGGGAATAGGGGAAGTTCTGATGCACCATAGACATCTGATAGAATATGAGAGAAGGAAACTCATAGAGTCAGAGAGACTTTATTTCATCTACGACAAGGAAAATCTTTCCATCATGCATGCCTTGGCGAAATTAAGGAAATACTTGGTTGGTGGAAAATTTGTGGTTAGGACTGACCACAATAGTTTGAGACACTTCTTGGGGTAGAAGGACTTAAATGAGAGGAAAAAAAAGTGGGTCAAAAAATTGCATGTATATGAATTTGAAATATAGTATGTGAAAGGGAAGAAAAATGTGGTTGTTGATGCTCTCTCCAGGAAACCTGAGATATGTTCACTTGTAGAGATTTCAACACACTGAAAATCTCATCTATTGGTAGAGCATTCCAAGAATATTTTTTCTGATGTGTTGATGGATCATAACATATGGGATGACACATATAGAGTGGTGGATGGACTTAGCTACTAGAAGGACCACATATATTTAGTCTTTGAGTCATCATTGAAGGATAAGATTATGATGACTATACATGATGCACATTTAGTAGGCCATCCTGGGTACTTTAAAACTTATAGGAAGATCAGGGAGAGGTTCACTTGGACATGCCTCAAAGATGATGTATTGAGACATGTGAGGGAGTGTATGACTTGTTAGCAGAACAATTGAGAGCAGACTGATCCCGCGGGATTATTACAAGCTTTACCCATTTCAGAGAAGAAGAGGGAAAGTGTGTCAATGAATTTCATCACAACTCTACCAAAGGTACATGGAAGAGATTGTATATATGTGGTGGTTGATCAGTTGACCAAGTTCACATACTTATTTTCCATTCCCTCAGAGTATAAGGCAACATAGGTAGCATAGTTGTACTTCAGGGAGGTATTCAAACTCCATGGGTTGTCAAAGTACATTGTCAGTGACAGGGACAACAGATTCCTTAGTGCTTTTTGGCAGAAGTTGTTTAGGTTGTTTGGCACATAGTTAAATACTAGTACTAGTTACCACCCCTAGACATATGGTTAGACAAATATCATGAACAAGTGGCTCGAGGGCTATTTATGTAACTATGTGTTAGGGAAACAAAAAATATGGATTAAGTGGTTGCATTTGGGGGAAAATTACTATAATACCACTTATCACATGTCCATTTGTACAACCCCATTTCGAGAATTATATGGCTATGATGCTCCTTCATTTATTGATTTGAAATTTTGGGATAGCAAGACCCCCAAAGACAAGGCTTGGATTCAGGAGATTCAAGATATCCTCAATAATCTCAAGGAAAATTTACAGATGACACATAATCAACATAATATCTATGCAGAGAGGGACATGGTCGAGTGCCATTTTGAGGTGGGAGAGTTGGTATTTTTTATATTATATCCCTACATACAGTCTTCACTGAAGAAAAGTGGTGCAAAAATTCTTAATCCATGCTTTTCTGGCCTCTATAGGGTGCTTCAAAGAGTTGATGAGGTAGATTATGATCTTGAGTTGCCAGAAGGAAGTAAGATCCACAACATGTTTCATGTTTCATGCCTCAAGAAGGAATTGGGACAACAAGTCACGTCTTCAAAAAAGTTACCCCCATTGGATGAGGAGGGGCAGTTAATGTTGGTTCATGAGGAGGTTCTAGAGGTTAGAGAGAGGAAATTGCATAACAGGGTGATCCGAGGGTACCTCGTCAAGTGGAGAGATTTTCTTGTAGAGGATGCCACGTGGGAAGGCGACCGAATATTGCAGCATCTTAACTTGCAGTTGCTTGAGGAGAAGCAATCTCATGAAGGGAGGATTGTAATGTCCCTTTCCAAATGATCACTCTAGGAGATTGACGTAATATCCTAAGTTATTCCCGTAGGCTATAATCAATGGAAGAAAATGGGATTAATTAATTGTTTGATGTCATCGGGAAAAAATACAAGAGGAATGAGGGCGCCCTCTCTCATTATGCATTGTTATTTTCTAAAAACGAATTGGAGAGAGCTCTTGTGTCTTTGGCTCTTGGGATGAAAATCCCTAGAGAAATACTGGGTTCTGTGGTGAGACTATCCACCCTAGTTTATAGTGGAGGAAAGATCATTCAAATATTTCATTTTTATTCATTGTGGTTGAGTTTCCATCACTTGGCAACTGAATTTTATTTGGTTATGATTGATTTTGCTTGAGGAGGTTGAATTCTATTTGTCCAAGGGTGATTTTTTGTGCAAGGGTCGAGTTACCTTAGAGAGAGGTTCTTCTTCTTCTATTGTGCTGAAATATCTCACATCCAGGTCAAAATCACATGTAACAGGACCAATTTCCTATTTGTTGGGTTGTGTCTTCTTTATTGTGGTCACCATCCTCTATTGGGGGCATATCTCTTAAAAAGGGGCTTGAGTTTATCTACACATGGGTCCTTTTCTTGGATGGAGCCACCAATCTTCCTTGTTGAGGTTGTTTTGAGCACTATGGGGGTCGATTCTATTTTTTGTAGTGGATAGTACCCCTGTGGGGGCGATTTTTGATACTCTTTGGAGTCATAAGTTTTTGTAGAGGTTGGCCTGGACTCATGGGGCTGTCATCTTTGTAACCAAGTCAAAAATTAAATAATACTAGCTCACATCTAGTTCTTGTTTTGGGTTTTAATTGATTTATCTGTCACTGCCAGATTGTTGTTACCTTTTGTATCTATTTTATATTTGAATTGGCATCCAATCTATGATAATTTACTGCATACACAAAAAGGAAAACATAAACTAGTAAATTCCCAATTATATATCAACAACAATTAAGGGAGTACAATGGGCTGGGATATGTCAAAAAGTGTTTGATTAAAGTCCCATATAGTAATAAACCTTTATAAATAGAAAATGGGAGATATAGTGGGGTTCTGGAGGTGGTAGGAAAATCCGTTTGACCAAACAATTGAACTAGAAAACACTAAATACTACAACAATCCCCAACAAGTTGAGCAAAAATTGAAAAACAATAGTAAGGGATATTACAGTCCTATAAGCCCATAGGGCTTCTGGAAGTGTTTCTAACCAATCCTTCTCGTGTAGTTGTACTATATTTGTCAGAATTCCTTATAAAACCTTATTTTTCGACTCCACTTGCCCATTAGTGTGTGGGTGATATGGAGAAGATTTTCGGTGCTTAATGAGATAATTTTGGGTAATTGCCTGTACCAACTTAGATGTAAATTGAATTCCTTGGTTAGTAATAAATTCTCTAGGTACCCCAAAATGAGTAATAATATCTTCAAACATGAAATCCACTACTGTTATTTCTGTTGATCTGAATAAAACCTTGGCTTCCACCCATTTTGTAACATAACCGATGGAAACTACAATGTACTTCTTGTTAGTGTCATTATTTTCAAGGTAGGGTTATAGGTTTTTCAAATAGTTTGCAAAGTCATTCTTTGGTCTTGGGAAGACCAATGCATTCCTAATTGAGTCATTGAGTGTATATGTTTTCAAAGAGTTTTGTCCCATAAAAGTTTTCAAGGTATTTGGGTCATTGGTCTAAAATTGTTTCTATAAACTCTAAAGTGGTATGTAAAAAAGAGTCAAGTCATAAAATCTATGTGGAAGGTTTTTGAAAGGGATTTCATGGAACATAATGACACATTATGAAAGACAGAGAGTCATCAAAGGTAAATCATGTCATATTTGTTATCTTTTAAAATGATTTTCATACTTGGCTTGGAAAAAAGTGCACGCGTTGTGTAAACTTGCTGCACACATGTTTCAAATGATCATCATCTGAAGTGTGTCTCCTCTTTCATGTATGGTCTTCTATTTTTATTTCTCTTTTCATCTGCAATTATTATATGCTTAAATTGGAAAACAAATGGTCTAAAATTCATTTGATAATGATGCTTTAGATTCAAGTGATTTAAGCACCGTCATTTCTTCTTAACTCAATCAAAATTCATCTTAACTGGTGCTCTGAATGTTGTTATTTTTTTTTCTTCTTCTTCCATCCTATAACAACAATTTTAAAAACTGAAAGATTATCACCTATCTAGCCTCTGCTTCCTTGATATTTCTACCTACCAATCACTGATTCCATTTGCTTCAAAGTTTACTCCATTTCTCAACAGTTTCCTTTTCTTCTTGCCAACAAAATTTATAAAATATCTCCATCTAATCAAAGACCTAAGCATTGATCTTTAAGAGAATACTTATCTTCCAAAGACCAAGTGACAAGAGAGATCCCTCTCTGAACTGAAAAGGATAGTTTCCTTTCTAAAGTGGTTTTGTGGTTACCTTTTTTATTTTCTTCCTTATCCAAGCAATTTACATAGTGCTAACACTTCTTACCTCTTTATGGGGGGTTTATTGGTCCTACGAAGTCTAAGGCCCATTTTTCAAAGGGTCTTATAAGGACTTGTGGCGAAAGTGGCATCTCCTCTTCTGGAACTGGATGACCCATCCTTTGGCAACTATCACATCCCTGGATATACTTCTCGACATCTCGAAAGAGAGTGGGAGAAAAATATCCCAAATGGAGGACCTTGTATCTATTTGCATAGTGGTCCCTGATAGGTTCGTTGTGACATGCTTTTGGGATTTCGAACATCATGTCCTCTCTCACACATCTGCGAATAATTAGATCAAGACCAATGTAAAAGAGATCTCCCTTAATCCAGGAGTATGGAGAACTCATTTTAACAACCATTTTCTTTTCCTTGGGTGAGAAGTGAGGTGGGAACTTTCCTCTAGTAAGATAATTGGCTATGTCTGCAAACCATGGTGAATTAGTAGATATAGAAAATAGATTTTCATCCGTAAAACTGTCATCAACTTGAATTTTCTTTCCTTTATTATCAATCCTAGAGAGTAAGTTTGCTACTTGATTTTCCTTGCCTGACCTATTGTAAGTTTTAAACTTGTGAAGTGGAGCAATGCATACAAATTCTTAAGAAAAAAAAATCAATCAATGGCTCATACACATGGTACACAAAGATTTGTGCTGTAAACCCTTAATCAAGAGAAAACCACCTTCCTTGGTGTCACACCTCTCAACTCTTCATTGTATTAATTTCTCCATTCACAATACAATATATACATTATTTGAGGTATTCCACAGCTACCAAAACCCTAATCCCTTAATCCAGGATTAATTTAGAAAACCACTAAAAATAGTGAAAAGCGCTAAAATAACAAAAACCGCAAATGCAGTGATCAAATATGACACACACCCCCACACACATGCAAACAATATAACACCTAGCCAACATTCTCCCACACTACTACATATTGAAAAATTTGCGACGACCACTTGCGACGAAAGCACTCTTTCGTCGCAACATGCAAGAGAAAAAGTTCATTTTTTCTAAATCTACCCCGTATTCGTCGCAATATCAACGCCTATAGTTTGAATAAATTATTATGTTCAATGTGCGTCACAAGAGCGACGAATTTAGATTGTACATCGCAAGAGCGACGAACTTTGACCATAATAATTTAGCTAAAATTTACTGTTGAAAATGACCTAAAATAAATAGGTGGAAAAAAATATTTTTAGGTCACTATCATCGCAATTGCGACGATAGTGACCTAAAATTGGCCTATAAATATTTGATAATTTAAATATGTTGCGACAATCTTGCTATAACAACGATGGTTCCAAAAGGGTATTTTTGTGCGGAAAAATGTCGTAGAATGTTGTTAGAGGTGGGGAAAAAAGTAAAGCATGTGAAAAGGGTGATGGTAGATGCTATTTCCCTTGTAAAAAATGTTGCCTCAAATGTCTCGTAAGAATTTTAATAGCACCAACTACAAAACATTGTAGGAAATATGGTCACATTGATGGCGGATCAAATGAATATCGTCCCATGGTAATTAGATATATATTCATTATCTTTTTTTATTTTGTCAATTTTATATAAAATTATATATATTGTTTGAATGTTTGTTATAGTATACACTAATTTTGCATGATTGTTTGTAATTATAAATTTAGAGTCACCCTCTAGCTTTCCGCAGAATATTGCACCAAGTATTAGTAGAAATGATGTTGTACAGGCTGAGGAACATCATCATGACCAAGCAAATGAGGATCTCATGGAAGAAGATGATGGGACAAATCAAGTTAATGATCCCATGGAAGAAGATGACGGGACAAATCAAATGATCCAAGATTTGTTTTCGCAACCGGATGAGGATGGGGAAAATGATGGTATTTATGATGAACCTCTATTAGAAAAGGCAAATAAACGACTTTATGAAGGATCAAGAACAAATCTTCTCTCCACTACATTGTTGCTGGTGAACTTAAAGGTTATGAATAATTTGTCGAACACTTGTATGACACATATACTAAGGTATATAATATGTTTCATCTCATACTATACATAAATGTTGATTTTTTTATATTTGTTTTTAGTGTTAATTAATGTGTAAAATAAGAATGCATTTTTTACAATTAATATTATTACATTAACTAGTTGTTTGTTATGTTGTAGATTGTTAGGTGAATTTTTGTTACCATCCTCAAATATTTTACCTCGCACATATCGAGGTTTACATGCCATTATGAAAGACATTGGAATGGATTATTAAACTATATATGCATGTACTAATGACCATATTATATATTATGGACAACATGCTTCGAAAACCGAATGTCCACAATGTCTTATCAGTAGATATTGAACCGATCAAGTAATAAAAAGGGTGCCTCGAAAGGTTCTTCGTCATATTCCCATAATTCCACGTTTGCAGCGATTGTTCAGGTGTGAAAGCATAGCACAATTTATGGATTACCATTCAGGTGTTCTTCGAATGCCTGCCGATGGTTCTACATTTAGGGAAATTGAGGAAAAATGGGCAGATTTCAAAGATGAACCTCGTAATGTTAGGCTTTCATTGGCAGTTGACGGTGTTAATCCATTTGGAGAGCTTAGGTCTATTTACTCGATGTGGCCTATTTTTGTTATCAACAATAACATTCCTCTTTGGATGTCAATAAAGAGGGAGCACATAATGTTGACAATGATTGTTCCAGGTATTTATTTACATTAATTTTTTGAATTTAACATTTTCATTTGTTTAAATTTTTGCATAATATCTTTTGTTTATTTATTTAATTATATATATTACATGATATCATTCCTTTAGTAATTATGTGTAATTTCAAACAATTAGGTAAGTACCAGGTTAAAGATATGAATGTATATATCGAGCCTCTTATCTATGAGCTACTAAAGTTATGGGCTGACATCACAATGTATGACATATGTAAACCAATCGGGGAGAAGAAATTTAAATTCCGTGGAATACTTTTATGGAAAATTCATGATTCCCCTAGACTAACACATTTTTGTGGTATGTATAAGCATTCTAATATTTCTCTTTAATACTATATAATATTTTAAAGTTATCATGGTGTATGTTTACTTTTTAAATAATCTCATCATATAATTGACATTAATCCATTTGTTGCAGGTCTTCAAATAAAAGGTAAATTTGCATGTCCAGTTTGTGGCCCTAAGATGAAGTATCGTCATTCAAAAAGTTTAGGAAAGATGGTGTTTTATGAGTATAGGCACCTTCTTCCTAAGAACCATAGGTATCGTACTACTGAAAAACATATTTTCAATGGGAAAGAAGAGACTGGTTTAAAACCACGAAGAATGACACCTCACC
>ML781647.1:850597-861247 GCA_009831015.1 Picea engelmannii | reverse complement strand
AGCTTCCACCTTCACGTGGTTGGCCTTGTTCAGTAGAGGATAAATTATTCTTGAAACCAAGAGAAGCTCTTTCATTTTTATACCATCATGATCATATAAGATTTCATCAATATTGTTACCTATTTGAATCTTCTTAGAATTGAAATTCGTTACATAGTCATTGAAAAAAGACAAAAGACTTATGTAACAGATATTAATTTGGTCTTTCTATGGGACATTTTATGCCATTAGTATGTAATTTTGTACAAAAATAATGGATCTTGGGGACTACACCATGGTCAAGGAACGAGGAACGATGAACGAGGAAATTTGTCATGGATAGACTATTGGAATGCCTTAACAATATGGGAGGGTTTCTGGACTCAAATTTGAGTGACACACCCACTTTCTTTGACCATCATAAATTCATCATGTAAACCATAAACCCTAATTTTCTTTCAGAGTACCCAATTTGGTACACACAAGTTTTAGTATTTCGTCAGTCTTTCTTCATTTTTCTTTCAGGTTCTACATTAATGTATATAAAATGTATTTGTGTCATCATTGTGATGGAAAATCCCTCTATTTGGTTGATTGCTTAATCAACACCATCAAGATACTAGAGGCGGGCAACATGGACCTGCGAATGGGGCCAATGTTGAAATTTTTTCAAATAGTTTCTGTATGCACTGAAATTTGTCATGGATAGACTATTCTCATGCCTTAATGATATGGGAGGGTTTATGGACTCAAATTTGACTGACACACCCACTTTCTTACATCATCAATTCATCATGGAAACCATAAAACCTATTTTTCATATGTTCTAGTAGATATGTTAATGATTCCAAGTTTCATATTTGTATTTGACTGAAGGTCCAACTAGCTTGAAAAGTATCAAATTGATATTTCAAGTTGATAAACCAAATATGAAATGAATTCAATCATCATTTGATATCGTCGCAAGAGAGACGAATGTAAATAATCTTATGACGAATTTGCTATACTATCAACGAAAAAAGTTCGCCGATAATTTTATGCCATTAGTATGCAATTTTGTACAAAAATAATGGATCTTGGGGACTAAACCATGGTCAAGGAACTAGGAACGAAAATTGCACGAGGACTAGACACCGACAACAGGGACCTGCGAATGGGGCCAAGGTTGAAAGTTTTCCAAACAGTTTCTGTATGCACTGAAATTTGTCATGGATAGACTATTAGCATGCCTTAATGATATGGGAGGGTTTCTGGACTCAAATTTGAGTGACACACCCACTTTATTCCACCATCATCAATTCATCATGTAAAGCATAAACCCTAATTTTCTTTCAGAGTACCCAATTTGGTACACGCAAGTTTTAGGATTTCGTCAGTATTTCTTCATTTTTATTTCAAGTTCTACATTAATGTATATACAATGTATCCACATCATTGTTGTGATGAAAAATCCCTCTATTTCATTGATTGCTTAATCAACACCATCAAGATACTAGAGGCAGACAAGATGGACCTACGAATGGGGCCAACGTTGAAATTTTTTCAAATAGTTTCTGTATGCACTGAAATTTTTCATGGGTAGACTATTTGCATGCCTTAACGATATGGGAGGGTTTCTAGACTCAAATTTGACCGACACACCTACTTTCTTCCATCATCAATTCATCATGGAAACCATAAACCTTATTTTTCATATGTTCTAGTAGATATGTTAATGATTCCAAGTTTCATATTTGTATTTGACTGAAGGTCCAACTAGCTTGCAAAGTATCAAATTGAGATTTCAATTTGATAAACCAAATATGAAATGAATCCAAGCATCATTTGATATTGTCGCAAGAGAGACGAATGTAAATAATCTTGTGACAAATTTGCTATACTAACGATGAAAAAAGTTCGTCAACAATTTTATGCCATTAGTATGTAATTTTGTACAAAAATAATGGATCTTGGGGACTACACCATGTTCAAGGAACGAGGAACGAGGAATGATGAACGAGGAACACAAATTGCATGAGGACTAGACACCGACAACAGGGACCTTCGAATGGGGCCAACGTTGAAATTTTTCCAAACAGTTTCTGTATGCACTCAAATTTGTCATGGATAGAATATTGGAATGCCTTAATGATATGAGAGGGTTTCTGGACTCAAATTTGAGTGACACACCCACTTTCTTCCATCATCAATTCATCATGTAAACCATAAACTCTAATTTTCTTTCAGAGTACCCAATTTGGTACACGCAAGTTTTAGGTTTTCATCGATCTTTCTTCATTTTTCTTTTAGGTTCTACATTAATGTATATACAATGTATCTACATCATCTTTGTGATGAAAAATCCCTCTATTTCATTGATTGCTTAATCAACACCATAAAGATACTAGAGGCGGGCAACATGGACCTGCGAATGGGGCCAACGTTGAAATTTTTTCAAACAGTTTTTGTATGCACTGAAATTTGTCATGGATAGACTATTCACATGCCTTAATGATATGGGAGGGTTTTTGGACTCAAATTTGACTGAAACACCCACTTTATTCCATCATCAATTCATCATGGAAACCATAAACCTTATTTTTCATATGTTCTAGTAGATATGTTAATGATTCCAAGTTTCATATTTGTATTTGAATGAAGGTCCAGCTAGCTTGCAAAGTATCAAATTGAGATTTCAAGTTGATAAACCAAATATGAAATGAATCCAAGCATCATTTGATATCGTCGCAAGAGAGACAAATGTAAATAATCTTGCGACGAATTTGCTATACTATCGACGAAAAAAGTTCGCTGATAATTTTATGCCATTAGTATGTAATTTTGTACAAAAATAATGGATCTTGGGGACTACACCATGGTCAAGGAATGAGGAACGAGGAACTATGAATGAGGAACAAAAATTGCACGAGGACTAGACACCGACAACAGGGACCTTCGAATGGGGCCAACGTTGAAATTTTTCCAAACAGTTTCTGTATGCACTGAAATTTGTCATGGATAGAATATTGGCATGCCTTAATGATACGGGAGGGTTTCTGGAATCAAATTTGAGTGACACACCCACTTTATTCCATCATCAATTCATCATGTAAACCATAAACCCTAATTTTCTTTCAGAGTACCCAATTTGATACACGCAAGTTTTAGGCTTTCGTCGATCTTTCTTCATTTTTATTTCAGGTTCTACATTAATGTATATACAATGTATCTGTGTCATCATTGTGATGAAAAATACCTCTATTTCGTTGATTTCTTAATCAACACCATCAAGATACTAGAGGCGGGCAACATGGACATGCGAATGGGGCCAACGTTGAAATTTTTTCAAACAATTTCTGTATGCAATGGAATTTTTCATGGATACACTATTCACATGCCTTAACAATATGGGAGGGTTTCTGGACTCAAATTTGATTGACACACCCACTTTCTTCCATCATCAATTCATCATAGAAACCATAAACCCTATTTTTCATATGTTCTAGTAGATATGTTAATGATTCCAAGTTTCATATTTGTATTTGACTGAAGGTCCAACTAGCTTTCAAAGTATCAAATTGAGATTTCAAGTTGATAAACCAAATATGAAATGAATCCAAGCATCATTTGATATCGTCACAAGAGAGACGAATGTAAATAATCTTGCGATGAATTTGCTATACCATCGACAAAAAAAGTTCGCCGATAATTTTATGCCATTAGTATGTAATTTTGTACAAAAATAATGGATCTTGGGGACTACACCATGTTCAAGGAACGAGAAACGAGGAACGGCGAACGAGGAACACAAATTGCACGAGGACTAGACACAGACAACAGGGACTTGCGAATGGGGCCAACGTTGAAATTTTTCCAAACAGTTTCTGTATGCACTGAAATTTGTCATGGATAGACTATTGGCATGCCTTAACGATATGAGAGGGTTTCTGGAGTCAAATTTGAGTGACACACCCACTTTCTTCCATCATCAATTCATCCTGTAAACCATAAACCCTAATTTTCTTTCAGAGTACCCAATTTGGTACACACAAGTTTTAGGCTTTCGTCGATCTTTCTTCATTTTTCTTTTAGGTTCTACATTAATGTATATACAATGTATCTGCATCATCGTTGTGATGAAAAATCCCTCTATTTAATTGATTGCTTAATCAACACCATCGAGATACTAGAGGCGGGCAACATGGACTTGCGAATGGGGCCAACGTTGAAAGTTTTTCAAACAGTTTTTGTATGCACTGAAATTTGTCATGGATAGACTATTCGCATGCCTTAACAATATGGGAGGGTTTTTGGACTCAAATTTGACTGAAACACCCACTTTATTCCATCATCAATTCATCATGGAAACCATAAACCCTATTTTTCATATGTTCTAGTAGATATGTTAATGATTCCAAGTTTCATATTTGTATTTGATTGAAAGTCCAACTAGCTTGCAAAGTATCAAATTGAGATTTCAAGTTGATTAAACAAATTTCATTAGGTTGGAAAATTTCTTGTAGCATCATAAAATTATGTTGGTAAATTGAGAGCATTCATTTGAGGGATAACTGTTTGTGGGCACCCCCAACCCCTCTGGAATTTAGTGAAATAATGATAATTTTGTAACCAATTTTTAGGTCTTCCCTGCTCTAAAGGACCCATTGATGGTGTTGCTTACCCTCTCTTATTTATTTCCTTTATTGACACTTAGCCAATGATATATCTGATTTTATTTCAATAGTAGAAGGCATTTTCTTGTCCATGGCTAGTCCCCCCACCAACCCCCTTGGCTCCATCTCAAATTATTTTAATGATCTTAACAAACATAAGCACTTTAGGGTAATTTTTTTAGACTTCTTCTTAGGGTCATTTGTGGGTAGAAGGGATTGTGAATTAGTCTCTTTGACCAAAACATTATTCGTTTGGACATGCACCAACTTAGTACTTAGATGAGAGAGTGAAAAAAAAGACATAAAATAACTTGAAGATTATGCGATTAATCAAATACTTCTTTATCGAATTTATTGCATGCCCTTGCAGTATTAGATGCGAGGACGTGCATATCGGTCATATTTTAAAGGAAACAAATAAAATATATTGTACTAGGTCTAGAGTACATGATGTGAAACAATAACTTGTGAATGGGGCCAACTTTGAAATTCTTTCAAAATGTTTCTGTATGCACTGAAATTTGACATGGATAGACTGTTCCCATGTCTTGACGATATGGGAGGATTTCTAGACTCAAAGATCACTCACACACCCAGTCTGTATATCGACCCATCTAGTCCTCGTTTCATTTTAATTTTCTCAGTTGGATTTTAAAGGAAAAAGCTATTAAAAGACATTGTACTAGGGATAAAGTACACGATGGGAAACGATGACCTGTGAATGGGGCCAACATTGAAATTTTTTCAAAATGTTTTTGTATGCACTGAGATTTGACATGGATAGACTGTTCACATGCCTTGATGATATGGGAGGGTTTCCAGACTCAAAGATCACTCACACACCCACTCTTATATTCATTGTCCGTGTCATCTCTGTCATTCAAAAGAGTACTTAGATGAGAGAAAAAACCAAAGACATAAAATAACTTGTGTGATTAATCATGCATTGACATGGTTAGACTAGACACATGCATTGTTGGCATGGGAGGGTTTCTGGACTAAAAAATGACTCGCACAAACAATTTGACAATCAAACAATAAGCCTAGTACCTATCACCATTAAACAAAGGTAGTTTATAAGTGCTTCGAGGAGGGGGCATCTTCAAATGTACACATGGGATAAAAAAAGGAAATGGGTGAGGTGGTTCCATCTAACGGAATATTGGTATGATATTATGTATTAATATACCTCCAAAATTACCCAATTTAAAGTGCTATATGGTTATGAACCTATGTCACTGAAGAATTGGGTCATTAAAAATGCAAGTGTAAACTATTATTAATCTCTTTTAAAAGCAAATTGACTACCATAGGTTAACTAACTCTCTTTCTTGTGGAGAAATACATAGTTAAAATAAGTTACCTTAATGCAATCAGTGCTGCAATAAGGTCTAAATATGCATGAGCCGATATGTTTTTGACCTCATGAATGAGCAATATACATGGAATGATCAATAAATGTCATCATCATAAATGTATTCATTGTTGTCATAGTATTGTAGCAACAAATTTTCAATGAACATGATGTTCTTCATTGTTATAGCATCTTCGTCGAAATTGTTCGAAAACATGGGACTTTGGCCCATGATTTTGGTGGCAAGAAGAAGACTCTTGATGGAATTTTGTATTTAAATAATGACATTTTGTATTTAAAATTTATGGGTTGATAATTTACTCCAATTTAGTTGACAAGTTTTTCTCCAAAACCACATGCAAAAGATTTTCAATATAGGGAAAAATGTTCAAATTGAACACAAAATTTTAACATTGCTAGGAACCAAGACACAATTATACGAATAATAGGTGGTGGATATAAATCCTATTTAAATCTTCCTAGTATACTGAAAGTTTGGTGTTTGACTATGTCTGCACATGGATTTTAAAGTTGTCTAACACAATACCTCCCTTTGTTAACACTCTATACAAGCAAACTGAGATCTAATATTCCTTACCTTCATACATAGAACATACATGTACCTTATAATCCACCTTAATAGTTACATAACATTAATGTAAAACAACTTTAAAACTAGAAATTGTACATGTTCAAATAGTTTTCCGCTAAGACTCTTATTAACCAAACCCTTGTAATTGTTAACATGTAACCCCTAAAATTTATAACCCTCTTAATCTTATAAACCCTAATATAACCTCCCTATCCCTTACCATCTATAATCTCAATAACCCATATCCCATTAACAACTAATAGAACCCTTGGTATCTATAAAGAAATATAATCTCTAATCCTTACACCTTCTATTAATGCATCTAACTAAAATAACAGTGGATTCCTATACCCTTTGATCCATAACCCTATAACCCATCTCATTCCTAACCCATAAGAATCCCAACAAAAATAACCACTTCCATGGTACATTATAACCCATAATATAAGACATAACCAATACAACTCCTAATCCCTATAATTTATAAAACCTATAAAAGTTAATCCATAAACATTATAACACTCAACCACTACACCCAAACACTTATCATTCCTAATATAGCCTTGAACTCTTATATCCTAATCCTTAAACCCTACGACTCTTAACCCATATAACCCTTATTATTTATAACCCCTAAACTCTATAACCCTCAAACTTTATAAACTCTACCCCTAACAGATAGGATGACTAAATCATATAACCCCTTGCCCCAACACTTATAAACCCTAACAAATATAACCCCACAACCCCATAATGAGTGTAACATTCACCCCAACAACCTATCACCCTTAACCCTCATAATTCCTTACCTTGATAACCTTATCACCCATAATCCACAAAATTCATATAATATTGACCCCTATAACCTATCACCCTAACCTTTATAATTTCTTACCCTTCTAACTCCTATCACCCCTGACTCATATAAATCCTAGCCGTGGTAACCCCTAAATTGTATCTATGTTAATAACTAACCTCTAAATCATAACCCCTAAACCCAAAACATGCATAATCCTTAAGACCCTAAACTTGTATAACCCCTAACCTATATATCCCTTACCTCCATAACCCCTAACCCATAATCCATATAACGCATATATCCTATAATCCCTATAACATATAATTCGTAACCCATAAACTCTATACATTTTAACCACTACAATTTTTACCTATATTAACCCTAACCCTTATCACCCCTAAAGCATATAACTTTTATCTCTCTTAATTGTTATAACCCCTTATCCTTAACACCTATAACATATATACCCTTCACCCCTTTGACCTATCACTACCAACCTTAACCCACATTAAAAATAACCTCAATCATCCCCAAATCCTATAATCCTTATCATTATGAACCCTTATAATCCATTACCCCTAACAACTATAACACATATACCTTTATCACTTTAACTTATCAACACCAACCTTCATAATATATAACACCTATTAACCCATACAATCATTATAACTTGTATTCCTAAATGATATAACCCATACCCATTATAATCCCTTACTAACCCAATAAAATATAACACCTATAACCTCTAATACCCCCATCACCAAACTTGCAAAATTTCTAAACCCAACAATCATTGACACATATATCCCCAAACCCCTATAACACTTAATACTAAACTCTTGAACCCTATAACCCCTATAATCACTAATTCATATAACCATTATCAATCCTTAACTCATATAACCCCAAATTCTTAGTCCCTATAAATTTTTACTATAACTTTTATCCCCCCTAACACGTAATGTAATACCTAACACATATAACCACTAAATTCTATTTTACCTAGTTGCTAACAATTAACCACTATAACCCCTAACTCATATAATTTATAAAACCTATAATACCATACCCCTAACCCCCAAAATTATAGTCCCTAACTCCTCACCTTATAGACCATATGAACATTTTACTCCTATAACCCATCATCCATAAGTTATCAACCCTAACACTTTTGAACCTATAACCCCTAAACCTTATAATCAATATAACCCATATAACCCTTAACATGCAGCCCTTATAACCCACATCCACCAATATTTATAGACCATAATATTACCACTAACACCTTTAACCATAACATTTGAGCCTTATCCCAACCCCTATATCCCCTAAATCTTATAAACATTGATATAGCCTTAACCTCTAAGATTTATAATCCCAACCCATGTAACCATAACTAATATATGCCCTTACTCCTAGCCCTTATATCCTTTAAATCTTATAAACCCTAATATAACCCTTGAACCTTAACACCTATAATTGCTTACTCCCCCAACCATTATAACCCCCTAACCCCTAAACCCCATATTCTCCAATTATTAATCTATACAATCCCTAATACCTATCACCTTAATTCCTATCCTATAATTCATAATATAATCCATTATATTATGATGAATTTAATTAAAATATATATTAATTAAATTAAAACAATTAATAATAAAACATTAAAAAAATAAAAATAAAAATACAAATGGCAAACTAATCCGCCTGCACCCATTCATTACGAAAAAAAATTGGACGTCGACCATTTGCTAGCTGAGAAAAACCCCGTCCGAGGAGGAGAAAAACCGATACGGTGTCCGAGGAGAAAAACCAAACCCCCATCCGAGGAGAAATTGGGCGTCCGAGGAGAAAAACCAATCCTGATTCCTGACCATACATCGTGGTCGTGGGCGTCCGAGGAGAAAAACTCTATCTGATAGAGGCAGAGGAGAAAAACCCCATATGACAGAGGTAGAGAAGTGTATATATTCAAGGGTCTAGGCTTTCGATTGGACATCGACATAGGCAAATGATCCCTATCTGGAAAAACCTATGGAGATGTCGTGGAACTTGGTAATGTCTCTCCTCTTGCCTACCAAAAATGTCTCTCTAAAATTGGTAATCCTTTGTGAAATGTAGTTAAAACCCTAGTTTTAACGTTCACGTTTCTACATAATCTCAATTTTCTCCCATAGAAGATCGATGCATTATCTGATGGATAAATTTAGTGTTTGAGTACAATATTCATGCATTTCCAGCCTTGGTTTTCATTGGCAACACTGTTAGCTTACACAGGAAACTTAAAAAATGTGATTTAGATCTTGATAGGACACCACTCTTGTGCCATAATAACTCTTGAATACTGGGTTCTCAACACTTGTTTTATGACACACATATCGAAACATCTTTGAAAGGTTAAAATTGTTCATTGCTGGTGCATACTAATACACAGTTTATACAGTACATGGTTTCTTGACATTAATGCCAACACTTACATTCCTTTTACTGCTCACTTGTCACATTGTGGATGGTCTATCCTTATGGTCATAACTTGTTGGAATTTCCACACGCACTTGAATATTTGAGAGAACATTTCGCTGTTGAGATATTCTTTTCACACAGTATACACTTTCTTGGACAAACTGTTTCAAGTAAAGGTGTTACATTGCTATTTTGGGATAATCTAATGCTGGTCTTCTCATGATAACAAACTTGTGGTAACATGTTTTGAATGTTGTTAAGAGAACACTATCTGATTGCTCACTTTGGATATCTGTTCTCATGGTTAAAGGCATTAATGATCACTGTTGAATGACACAACCATTGCTCACAATGAATAGTGCAACTGTTCTCACTTAATAAATCTGCTGTCTTCACACTTCTTTAATAATAACGACAGTACCTGTAGTGTTTCCTTGGCTTACTATTACACATGATTCTTGAGATATGATCCAAGAATGATGGTAATAAGACTCTTGACTCTTGATGTTAATGATATGATGAATAGATGATGTAATTCTTTAAATTCACTGTTTCATTTTACAATTGGAAGCATGTTTCACATCCTGATAGCATTTCATGGTATATGAAGCATTGAGCAACAATATTTCATTTTCAATTTCCAAAGTATAATATTGAATGAGCACTTGTCTAAGTTAAACACATTTTGAGCTTGTTCACAATTGGTAATTTAATCCACTGTTCATACACACTTAAGTTTCCCTTTTTACCTTGAGAGAGGGTAGTGTCAAGTTGCCCAAGTCTTCGTTAAGCCAAGTTAGAGAGC
>ML781647.1:793266-837932 GCA_009831015.1 Picea engelmannii | reverse complement strand
TTGTACTTGAACATTTAAGTGGGGTAAAAGGAGGTTTCCCCCTCGAAGAGGCTTATTATCTGAAATTATCTCTTTTTCAAGGCGTTGAGTACTTTTTCTGAGGTTTTTCTATGCTATATTGATATTTGGTTCTTAACACATTTGCTCCATTTCTCTAATGCCTAACCAAATCCTCACATTAATGGATCTAATGAAACTCTCCTAGAGAAGTGTGCAAGGGTCGTCCTTCAATAAATCATCCAAATTATCCAAGAGTGGCACACACCCAATCCTTTAATGCTTCATACTCTGAATGGATTGAAGGTCATCATCATATTGTTTCTTGACAGAGGTGCTCTAGCAATAGAATTTCAATTTCCCAACCTGGAGATACATATTAGATCTCCAAACTATTCTTGTAGATCTAACCTTTAACCACGTTCATTATGTAAATGGATAAAGGTGCTTAAAAAGTAAATTTCCTCAAGGTTGTTGATACATGGAGACATGGTTGTTACTATCTTACAATGAGTGCACCTGAGTTATGGAAAATATGTAGACTTCGGTTCTAAAGATAAAAATTTGATGAAGGTGCCTATAAATTCACCATTCATAGATAAAACCAACTTTACATTACTTATGTTATAATTGTAACCTCTTTTATGAGTTTGATATCTGTACATAGGTTATAAAAATATCTTGATCATTGCAAATGAGATGCATCTTTGAAGAAAAACAATGGTATGTAAAAATCAGAGATTATGCTGGGGAAAAAGATGCTCAAATGTGCTTCCATATGGGAACTAGGATACTCCTGTAGAAGTCTAACTTACTTAGAAAAAAAATACATCCTAAAACTAGGGACAACATGAAAAAATAACAATAGTCTTTTCCCATCAAATAATTATTACATTTCCTTGGAGCGATTTGTGGTTGCATGCATTAGTAAGTGCCTTATATTGATCTAAGCTTTCAAATTGGGTGTTGTTGACATTGTATATATGGTTATTACTGTCATCAAGATAGCATTATCTATATCACAATCCACATCTTAACATGTTATCCTCCATTTTATGCTCTGGAACAACAACCATATTAAGAAAAAAGAGGCCCCAAGACCATGCCTCCATTTATGTGCCATCAAAGAGTATACAATCATAAAGGTTTTGTACCATGATAATAAGAAGTGGTATCTCCTAGTACATAAGAAAAAGTCATATGTATGAGTTCTAGGATGAACAACATAACTATGAATCACCCCCTAATGATATATGATATCACCAAAGAACACCCACCGCTATGATATACGATAACACCAAAGAACAACCCACCACTATTGCACTTTCTTTCAATGTAAAGGGAAACAACCACATCATAAAATCCTCATGGGAAATATTTAGGTCTTCCGTAAAATTCATGAAGTCCCAAACATGTTGAGCAATTTTATGTTCATTGAAGGTTGGGATATGCTCATACCACTCTAATGATAATGATATCTTATATAGAGCATGCTTTTGTGGTTTTTGGCCTTGTCCATGGCCCTTGTAGGTCCCCGAAAGATTCGTTTAGAGCCTAAGGGATTTATTGTCCTCTCATGCACATTATCAAGGCATTGAGACCTATCACCATTATCAAAGGAATTATAGGAGAAACCATGTTCCACTTGGAGGATATGGTAATATTAATATTAAAATTGCAGCCTAATTTTTTTTTTTTTTTTAAATAAATATAGGTCGTCTCAATTGCGACGACAACATATATTGCTATGACGCTTTTTCCATATAAAAAATGAAAAATGTCATCGCCATTGCGACGACAACATATATTGCTACGACGCTTTTTCCATATAAACAATGAAAACTGTCGTCTCAATTGTGACGACAACATATATTTCTATGACACTTTTGCCATATAAAGAACAAAAACTGTCGTCGCCATTGAGATGACAACATATATTTCCACAACACTTTTTCCATATAAACAACGGAAGTTGTTGTTGCAAGTACGACGCCAACATATACTGCTGCAATACTTTTTCCATATAAACAACGAAAGTTGTCATCTCAGTTGTGACGACTACTTATATTGCTACGACATTTTTGTGATATAAATAAAGAAAAGTTGTCATCGCAATGGCGACGACCATTTATATTGCTGCGATGCAAGTGCAATGACAACTTAAATTCTTGTTACATATTTGATACATAAACATAAAAAAGTTTTCGTCGCAAGTACGATGAACACTGAGATTGCTGTGACACATTTTCTTTATAGACAACGAAACTTGTTGTCGCAATGGTCGTCTCAATTGCAATGACATGTTGGTTTCACTTAGGTTGATTATATTGTCGTATTAGCGACGATATTTATTTTTTGTTGCAATTGCGAGAAATTTCTTTGGGTCGTCGCTCTTGCGACAATAATTCAAGTTCTTCGCAATTACCACGTGACATAAAAAAACGTTTCAAAGACTCAGGATTCATCGCAATATCCACGACATAACTGTAAGTTTTAAACCTGTGAATTAAAGAAATGCATATAGATTCTTAAGCAAAACATAATTTAATCAATGGCTCATACACAGATTACACAGAGATTTTATACCGGAAACCCTCAACCGGGAAAACCTTTCTTATATTCATTATATCAAATTTCACCATTCACCATACAATATATACAATGTTTTTAGGTATTCCGTAGATACCAAAACCCTAATCCCTTAATCCAGGATTAATTTACAAAACCGCTAAAAATAGCAATAGGGATTATCAGACACAGTTGTCATATCTGACGTGCCCACACACACACATGCAAAGAATATAACACATACCCAACATTCTCCCACTTGTTGTTTTCTTTGCATCCAGGGGTCCAGGGGATTATATAGTCAATAATCCAGGGAAAAAATGCCCATTGTTACTCTACACCAGGAGAAATTTTCTGTGCTCACAAACTTTGTCAATGAATCTACAACATTCTTCAAAGTGTCAACCTTTTCTAGCAACACCTTCTTTTCCTCAACCATGTCTCTCACAAAGTGATACTGAACATCAATATGCTTTGTATTCGAATGATAAGCTGGGTTCTTTGCTAGGAAGATTGCACTATGACTGTCACAATCTAATCTCATTGCTTGTTATACCAACCCAATACCTGCACACAATCTTTGTAACCATATTGCTTCCTTGCTTGCATGAGTGGCTGCCATGTATTCAACTTCTGTAGTTGAGAGTGCCACTATAGCCTGTATTTTGCTCATCCAATTGATTTCTCCTCCAAATAGGTTAAACACATACCCACTTGTAGATCTTCTACAATCCAGATCTCCAGCCCAGTCTGCATAAACAAAGCCATGTATGTCCACCACTCTGTCCAATCCTGGTCTTCCTTAGTAGCACAATCCATAACTGGTGGTGCCACGAAGATACCTGAAGACCCTCTTTATTGCTATCCAATGCTCCTTCCCTGGTTTTGACATATACCTGCTCAAAACTCCCACTGCATGTGCAATGTCCAGTCTAGTACAAACCATTGCATACATCAAACTACCAACTACACTGGCATATGGAACATGGGACATGTCCTCTTCTTCTTCTTGTGTCTTGGGACACTGATCTACATATAACTTTACACCTATGGGAATAGGAACCTTGACCGATTTACTTACATGCATATTAAACCTCTGCAATATTGTCTCAACATATTTTCTCTGATTCAACCAGAGTTTGCTATTTGCACGATCTCTTTTAATCTCCATTCCCAGAATGACGTTAGCAACATCGAGATCCTTCATGTCAAATTTGGAGGATAGCTGCGATTTCACCTCCTTGATAACATCCATGTTATTTCCTACCAACAACATGACATCAACATACAACACTACATAAATGAAGTGATTACCAACCTGCTTGGAATATACACAGTGATCAACCCTGCTTCTTACAAATCCCAATCCAAGGATGTATGTGTCAAACTTTTGGTACCACATCCTAGGTGATTGCTTCAGATCATATAGTGACTTCTTTAGCTTACATACCAACTCTTTCTTTCCCTTCACTGCAAAGCCTTATGGTTGCTTCATGTAGATTTCTTCTTCCAGATCCCCATCGAGGAATGATGTCTTCACATCCATCTGTTCCACTTCAAGATCAAAAGCAACAACAATAGATAAAAGAAATCTAATAGAAGTTAACTTAGCAACAGGAGAAAAAATCTCACCAAAGTCAATTCCTTCTACCTGGGAATAACCTTTTGCTACTAATCAAGCTTTGTATTTCTCCACTTTACCTTGTGCATTAAACTTCTTCTTAAACAACCATTTTCTACCAAAAAATTTTCTTCCAGCTGGCAACTCAACTATATCCCATGCCTCATTCTTATCCAAGGCATCCATTTCTTCAGCCATGGCCTTCTTCCAGAGTTTACTATCCTCTGAATTCACTGCTTCCCTGACAGTTATGGGATCATCATCAGTAATAGATAAAGAAAAAATTGAACATAAATCAGGTGGACTATACCTTTCTGGTTTCCTTTTATCTCTCACTGATCTCCTCAATACTGGGGTATGAGGTTCTTCTTCTTCTTCTTCTACTTCCTCTTCTTTAGATGATTCAGATTTTGCATCATCCAACTCAAGCTATATTTTCTCAGGTTCGTCTTGCGTTGGTAGGAATTCCTGTTTGGACACATCTTTTACCTCTCTGAACACAACATCTCGACTCTAAACAATCTTCTTAGTTTCTGGGTTCCAAAGTTTATAACCTTTCACACCATCTTTATAACCAATAAAGATACACTTTTCAGCCTTTTTATCCAGCGTAATCCTATTTTCCTTTGGAACATGTACATAAGCATCACAACCAAACACTCTAAGATGTTGAAGAGAGGGTTTCTTTCTAGACCATACCTCGTGTGGAGTTTTATTGTCCATTGCTGATGAAGGTGATCGATTGACCAGGTAACATGTTGTACCCACTGCCTCTGCCCATAATTCTTGTCCTAACCCGACACCACTGAGCATGCTCCTTTATTTTTCCATCAGTGTCTTATTCATCCTTTCTGCAACTCCATTCTACTGAGGAGTGTATGGAGTAGTCTTCTGCCTTGCTATACCACACTTCTTACAGAATTCTTCAAATTCATTTCCGCAGAATTATCCACCATTATCTATTCTCAATACCTTTATTTTATTCTCTATTTGATTTTTTACCACAACCTTAAACTCTTTAAATTTATCAAATACCTCAGATTTCTTTCTAATAAAATAAATCCATGTGTTCCTTGAAAAATCATCTATGAATGAAACATAATACACAAATTTACCTAGGGATGGAACATGAACAGGTCCAAACACATCACTGTGTATCAACTCTAAGATACCCTTTGCTCTTGTAGCACTAGATGGGAATCTTAATCGACTCTGTTTACCATATATGCAATGTTCACAGAAATCAAAATCCAGAGTGCAATCAGACATACCTTCAACCATACCTTTACCGTGTAGTGTTCGAAGGCCCTTTTCTCCAATATGTCCCAGTCTTTGATGCCAGAACATGGTCTTCTTTTTAGGGATGATATTGGTCTTGTCTTCTTTATTTTTCTGCTCAAGGAAAACATAACTGTTACACCCATTAGTATAAGTTCTTCCCAACAACTTGTACAGAGTTCCACACCGAACTCTCCTCATCAACACCATTGCTCCTCGTACCATCTTGCAAGTGTTCTTTCCAAATACAGTATCCACTCCTGCATCATCCATCTTGCTTATAGATATTAGGCTCCTGGCTAGTTTTGGAATGTGCAGAACCCCAAGGAGAGTTCTAATCCTTCCATCTTTTAGCAACAACTTAACCCTTCCACATCCTAAAATTTTTGCTGTCTAGTCATCTCCTAGGAATACATCACCACCACCATATTTTTCATATTCAAAGAACCACTCCTTGTGAGGAGTCATATGGTATGACGCACCTGAGTCGATCAACCATACATCACAATATGCATGTGTACTTGTAGATGCTAGGTAAACATCACCTCCTTCTTCAGTGGAGGTTTTCGCCTCTGTGGAAGAGGTACTATCAGATCCCTTTGGTTTTTCAACCTTCTTAGACTTGCAATCTTTCTTATAATTCCCTATTTTACCACACTTCCAACATTTCCTCAAAGATTTTCCTAGAGACTTAGATCTACTTGTAGATTTAGATCTCCACCTCGAAGGCTTACTAGGGTTCCTGTCTTGGGTACGCCCTCTTACAAATAAAGCATCTGTGCTGTGACCATCCATGCTTTTTTGCCTCATCTCTTCAGATAACAAGGATGCAACTACATCCTCATACTTCAATCTAGATTGAGTGGTACTACCTATTTCTACAACCAGATTATCCCAAGAGTCTAGAAAAGAACATAACAAACTAATATACTTATCTTCTTCTGCAATCGTAATATTAATAGAGCCAAGTTGACTTACTAGAGTATTAAAGGCATTTAGATGTTCTGTCACATAATCTCCATCTTCCATCCTAAGATGATACAACTTCTTTCGAAGAAACAACTTGTTTACCAGGGACTTTGATTGATACAAATTCCCCAACTTATCCCATAGTTCCTTGGCTGTAGCTTCTCCTGAGACATTCAACAACACTGAATCTGCCAGGCAGAGTCGAATAATACTCCTTGCTCTTCTGTCCAACTTCTCCCAATCTTCCTTCGACATACTAGTAGGTGGTGTACTTGTAGTTTGTGTACTAGTAGGTTGTGTACCAATAGCCTATGTGCTAGTAGACGATGTACTAGAAGGTTGTGTACCAGGATCCACAACGATCCATTGTTCTTTGTCTACAAGAAGGTCCTCCATTTTCAACTTCCATAGCTCAAAGTTTTTACCATTGAACTTCTCTATCTTGATTCTAGAAGAACTTGCCATTCCTCTTTCTGCACTCAAATCACCATTGCAAAAGCTCCCACTAAACCCAGGTTTATCACAGACCCAAGATAAACTTGATCTATCAAGACCGAGCCAAACCCTCAACAACAAAGGCATCCCTCTGAAGTCAAAAACGAGCTCTGATACCACATGTAAGTTTTAAACCTGTGAAGTAAAGAAATGCATATATATTCTTAAGCAAAACAAAATTTAATCAATGGCTCATACACAGATTACACAGAGATTTTATACCGGAAACCCTCAACCGGGAAAACCTTTCTTATATTCATTATATCGAATTTCACCATTCACCATACAATATATACAATGTTTTTAGGTATTCCGTAGATACCAAAACCCTAATCCCTTAATCCAGGATTAATTTACAAAACCGCTAAAAATAGCAATAGGGATCGTCAAACGCAGTTTTCATATCTGACGCGCCCACACACACATGCAAATAATATAACACATAACCAACAATAACGTCGCAAGAGCGTCGAAATAGTCGTCGCAAAATGAGCCAAATTTGCTAGTTCCACTTGTTGTTTTCTTTGGATACATGGGGTCACATGATTACATAGTCAACAATCGAGGGCAATAATTCCTATTGTTTCTCTACACCAGGAGAACTTCTCGGTGCTCACAGTCTTTGTCAATGAATCTGCAACATTCTTCAAAGTGTCAACCTTCTCCAACAACACCTTCTTGTCTTCAACCATGTCTCTCACAAAGTGATACTAAACATTAATATGCTTTGTCTTTGAATGATAAGCTGGGTTCTTTGCCAGAAAGATTGCACTCTGACTGTCACAATCTAACCTTCCTTCTTGTTGTACCAAGACAATACCTGAACACAATCTTGGTAACCATACTACTTCCTTGATTGCATGAGTGGTTTCCATGTATTCAACTTCTTTAGTTGAGAGTGCCACTACAACTTGTCTTTTGCTCATCCAACTGATTGCTCTTCCAAATAGGTTAAACACATACCCACTTGTATATCTTATGCTATCCAGATCTCCAGCCTAGTCTGCGTCAACAAACGTATATATGTCCAACACTTTTTCCAATCCTGGTCTTCCTTGGTAGCACAATCCATAACTAGAAATGCCACACACATAACATAAAACCCTTTTTATTGTTGTCCAATGCTCCTTCCCTGGTTTTAACATATACATGCTCAAAACTCCCACTACATGTGCAATGGTCGGTCTAGTACATACGATTGCATACATCAAAATGCCAACTACACTAACATATGGAAAATGGGACATGTCCTCTTCCTTTTCCTGTGTGTTGGGACACTGATATGCATATAACTTTACATCTACATGAATAAGAACCTTGACCGATTTACTTTCCCGCATATTAAACCTCTGCAATATCGTCTCAACATCTTTTTTCTAATTCAACTAGAGTTTCATGTTTGCATGATCACTTTTAATCTCCATTCCTAGAATGAAGGTAGCAACATCAAGATCCTTCATCATTGTAAAAATTGGAGGATAGCTGCAATTTCACCGCCTTGATAACATCCATGTTATTTTCTACAAAAAAAATGTCATCGATATACAACACTACATAAAGGAAGTGATTACCAACCTGCTTGGAATATATAGAGTGATCAACCTTGCTTCTCACAAATATCAGTACAAGGATGTATGTGTCAAAATTTTGTACCACATCTTAGGTGATTGATTGAGACCATATAGTGACTTTTTTAGCTTATATACTAGCTCTTTCTTTCCCTTCACTGAAAATATTTCTGGCTGCTTCATGTAGATTTCTTCTTCCAGATCCCCTTGTAGGAATGTTTTCTTCACATCCATCTATCCTACCTAAAAATAAAAAGAAACAACAACAAATAAACGAACTAATAGAAGTTAACTTGGAAACAAGAGAATTATTTTACCAAATTCAATTCCCTCTACCTCGAAATAACCTTTTGCTACTAACCGAGCTTTGTATTTCTCCACTTTACCTTCTACATTCAACTTCTTCTTAAACACCCATTTGTTTCCAATGGCCTTTCTTCCAATTGGAAACTCAACTAGATCCCATGCTTCATTCTCATCCAAGGTATCCATCTCTTCAACCATGGCCTTCTTCCATAGTTTACTATCCTATGAATTCACTACTTCCTTGACAGTTATGGGATGATCATCAATAATAGATAAAGAAAAATTAGCATGAAAATTAGGTGGACTACAACTTTTTGATTTCCTTCTTTCCCTCATTGATATCCTCAATACTAGAGTAGGCGGTTCTTCTTTTTATGATTGATCTTCTTTTGTTGATTCAGATTTTGCATCATCCAACTCAAACTCTATTTTCTCAGGTTCTTCTTGCCTTGGTAGGAATTCCTATTTGGGAACATCTTTAACATCTCTAAAATCAATGTCCCGAATATAAACAATCTTCTTAGCTTTTGGGTTCCAAAGCTTATAAACTTTCATACCATCTTTATAACCAATAAAGATACACTTTTCAGCTTTATTATCCAACTTACTCCTATTTTCCTTTGGAACATGTACATAAGCATCACAACCAAACACTTTAAAATGTTCAAGAGAGGGTTTGTAACCATTCCATACCTCATGTGGAGTTTTTTCCACCAATGCTGACGAGGGTGATCTATTTACCAGGTAACATGCAGTACCCATCGCCTCTACGCATAATTCCTATCCTAACCTGGCAGCACTGAGCATGAACTTTGATTTTTCTATCAACGTCTTGTTCATCCTTTCTGCAACCCCATTTTGTTGAGGTGTGTATGGAGTAGTCTTATTCTTTTCTATACCTCATTTCTTACAAAACTCTCCAAATTTGTTCCCACATAATTCTCCACCATTATCTGTCCTCAACACCTTTATTTTCTTCTCTGTCTGATTTACTATTAGAGACTTAAACTCTTTAAATTTATCAAATACCTCAAATATCTTCCTAAGAGAATAAATCCATGTGTTCCTTGAGAAATAATCTATGACTGAAACATGACACATAAATTTACCTAGTGATGGAACATGCACAAGTCCGAACACATCATTGTGTGTAAAATCTAAGATCCCCTTTGCTCTTGTAGCACTAGATGGTAATCTTACTTGATTCTGTTTACCATATATGCAATTTTCACAGAAATAAAAATACGGGGTGCAATTAGACATACTTTCAACCATACTTTAAATATGTAGTGTTCGAAGGCCCTTTTCTCCAATATGTCCTAGTCTTTGATGCCAAAACATGGTATTCTTTCCAGGGACAATATGGATCATATATTGTTTATTTCTTTGCTCAAGGACAATAGAACTGTTACACCCATCAATATAATTTCTTCCCAATAACATGTACAAATTTCCACACCAAACTTCCCTCATCAACACCATTTCTCCTCGTACCATATTGCAAGTTCCATTTCCCAATAAAGTATCCAGACTTGCATCATCCAACTTACTTACAACTATTAGGCTCCTGGATAGATCTAGAATGTGCAGAACTCCAAGAAGAGTTCTTATCCTTCCATATTTCAACAACAACTTAACCCTTCCATGTCCCATGATTTTGGTTATCGAGTCATCTCCTAGGAAGACATCACCACCATCATAATTTTCATGTTCACTGAGAGAGTCCCTGTGAGGAGTCATATGAAATGATGCACCTGAGTAAATCAAACATACATCACGATCTGCATGTGTACCTGTAGATGTCAGGTAAACAACACCTCCTTCTTTTTTGGAGGTTTTCACCTCTGTGGAAGAGGCATTATCATATCCCTTTGCTTTATCAACATTCTTAGACCTGCACTCTTTCTTATAATTCCTAGCTTTACCACATTTACAACATTTCCTCAAAGATTTTCTTGGGGATTTAGATCTAACTTTAGATTTAGATCTCCCCCTTGAAGACTTAATTTTATTCCTATCTTGTGGACAACCTCTTACATATAAAGAATCTATGATATGCCTATCCATGATTTTCTGCCTCATCTCTTCTAATAACAAGGATGAAACTACATCCTCATACTTCAATGGAGATTGAGTAGTACTACCAATTGCTACAACCATATTATCCCAGGAGTGTGGAAAAGAACATAAGAAATTAATACACTTATAATCTTCTGCAATCGTAAGATTAACATAGACAAGTTGACTTACCAGAGTGTTGAAGGAATTTAAATTCTCTGTCACCAAATATCCATCTTCCATCCTAAGATGATACAACTTCTTTCGAAGAAACAACTTGTTTACCAAGGACTTTGACTGATACAAATTCCCCAACTTTTCCCATAATTCCTTCGCTGTAGATTCTCTCGACACATTCAGTAACACCGAATATTATCGAAAGAGTCGAATCATACTCCTTGCTATTCTATCCATCTTCTCCCAATCTTCTTTGGACATAGTATTAGATTGAGTACTAGTAGTTTTCTTACCAATAGATTATGTACCAGTAGGTTGCGTACGAGGATCCACAACGATCCATTGTTCTTTTTCTACAAGAAGGTCCTCCATCTTGAGATTCCATAGCTCAAAGTTTTTATCATTAAACTTCTCAATCTTGATTCTAGAACTACTTGCCATTCTCTTTCAACACACGAATAACCACTGCAAAGCTCCCATTGAACCCAAGTTTATCATAGACCCAAGATAAACTTGATCGATCAATACTAAGCCAAACCCTCAACAACAAAGGTGTCCCCCTGAAACCAAAAATGTGCTCTGATACCACATGTAAGTTTTAAACCTGTGAAGTAAAGCAATGCATACAAATTCTTAAGAAAAATAGAAATTAATCAATGACTCATACACATAGTACACAGATATTTACAATGGAAACCCTTAACCGGGATAAAATCAACGTTCCTTGGTGCCACACCTATCAACTATTCATTGTACTCATTTCACTATTCACAATACAATATACACAATGTTTTAGGTATTTTGTAGCTACCAAAACCCTAATCCCTTAATCCAGGATTAATTTAGAAAACTGGTAAAAATGGGATCGTCAGACGTAGTTGTAAAATCTGACGCACCCTCCCCCCCCACACATGCAAATAATATAACACTTTCCCAACACCTATCCATGATGGTGATGTCAAATTCCTATAGCAGTGGTAGCCATGTGGTGATCCTTCCATTCGTAATGAGTTTGTTTATCAAGTACCCAACAACAGAGTGGTCAATATGAATAAAGACTTCATACCATGTGATGTAATGCCTAAATTTATTAATTGCATAAACTACTGCAAGGAACTCTTTTTCAGTCACAATGTAATTTAATTCAACTAGAGCTATATTCTTGATTATAAAATAAATAACATAAGTTAAGATATATTCCTTTTGACCTAATACAACTCCTATAGCTGAATCTGACACATCGATTGAGATGTGGAATGGGAGGCTCCAATTTGGTCCTCTCAATACTAGGGTTGAGGAGAGATTTTCCTTGAGTATATCAAAGGCATGTTGACATTCATCATTCTAACAAAATTTGGTATCTTTTGCAAGAAATTTGAATAAGGGCAGGGTTATCTTAGTAAAATTTTCCACAAATCATTAGTAGTAGCCTGCATGTCCTAGGAAGCTTCATACTCCATTTTGACAATTACTTCTATCTTGGCTGGATCTACCTTTATTCCTACAACAAACACATGGTGACCTAATACAGTTCCTCTGCTCATTATCATAAAACATTTCTCGTTGCTTAATGCAAGATTTGTCTCTCTACATCTTTTCAAAACTTTTTCAAGATTAATTAAATCTTCATCAAAATAATGACTTGTCATAGTAAAATCATCCATATATATTTTCATACAACCATGTAACAAATCATAAAAAATACCAAGTATCACTCGTTGAAATGTGGTTGGTGCATTGCATAACCCAAAGGGTAGTACCTTGTAAGCGTAAGTACCCCAAGGACATGTAAAAGTTGTCTTGTCTTGGTCTTTCAGGGCAATTTGAATCTACTTGTATCCATTGAATCCATCTAGAAAATAGAAGTATTTTCTCCTAGCTAGTGTGTCCAGAACCTGGTCAATAAAAGGTAGGGGAAAATGATCCTTTAGGGTGACCTTCTTTAACTCCATATAGTCTATGCATACCCACCATTTCATGTTTTTTTTAGGAATGATCACTAATGGTGACACCCACAGGCTATCCGAAATGAGATAAATGAATCCAACATTCAAGAGTTTCTATAGTTTGACCTTCACTATTTCCCTCAAGGATGGATTCATTCTTCTTTGTGGCTATCTAACATAAGTGACATCTTTCCGAATACATATGTGATGGATGCATGTGTCAGGGTGAATTCCCTTCATATCGATATATTCCTATGCAAAGGTATCTGAAAAGTTTCTTAAAACCTGGATTAATTTTCCTTCTTGTGTATTGTCTAAGGCATACTTTATGTTTAATGTTTTTTCAGGAAAAAATTCAACAATTTGATAACCATATTCATAAATTGAATGTACTAGAAATACCGATGAAAAGGTAGAGGATAGTTCCTCTTAAGTGCAATTCTCTTGAAAATTATGTTCAAAAAGACCATCAATGGAGAATTGAATGTGAGATGATGACTGCCCCCCAAAATACCGCATGAGATCTGGATTAGTAATGTGGCGATTAATCAGTTTCTCATCAATATTTTCCTTAAATCTCATGGCTTGTGCAATAGTCAGAGCATGTTGAACAAATTCATCATTGTTGTCTTCGTCAATCCATTGTGTGCATTCAAGTTTAGTTGCTGGTCTAGCATGGGGGTATAGGGTAATTTTTTTGGTCTTGGTGCCACATGTAATTGTCATATTCCCAAACCTACAAGTAATGAAAACATCACCTGTGGCCAACCATAGTATTCCGAGAATTAAGGGGTGCCCATCCATATTAGATTTGGGTTATATGACATAGAAATATGTTGGGTACTCCCACGAGTCCAACGAGATAATCACATCCTATAAAATACCCTCTGGCTTAAGTTTGGATTTATTAGCCAATTCAAATACAATGGATGTAGGGAGGAGATTATGAAGTCCCAACTGAATCAATGTTTCTGATGTCATTACATTTATCGCTGTACCCAAGTCGATTAGGGTGTTTGAAATGGGAGTCTTATTGATAAGAACCGTGACTACATGATTCGCAGGGTCCACATACTTTTCTACAGTGACTTCAATGGACATGAGGCTTGCCAATTTCCCTAGAACTTGGATGGTTGGGGGGTCCTTTTTTCGTCTACCTGGATTTTTAATGCTTAAGTCTCTATCTGCTTTAGTTTAAATGGGTATGTCCTTTATTTCTTACAGCAAGGGTATCTTAATACAAAGTTTTTTCAGTTCTGATGCCAAATCGAACTCATACGGTATAACACGATCCTATAGATTGTACCAAAAACATCAAAACAGGGACCCTACAAGTTGTTTGTATTTTGGGTGTCTTTTTTAAGCAACATGCTTGCGTTGATAACTGGGATGTATCAATCATAACCAATTGCAAACTTTCATATGTAGTTTGAGATAATGACCTTTGAGAAAAAAATGTACTTTGAAGACAAAATGGCAAAATATATGACATTATGATTACTAGGATGGGTAGATGGCAGGGTAAATAATCAAAACAAGATCCTATAGATTGTACCAAAAACATCAAAACATGGACCCTACAAGTTGTTTGTATTTTGGGTGTCTTTTTAAAGCAACATGTTTGTGTTGATAACTGGGATGTATCAATCATAACCAATTGCTAAAAAGTTCATATGTAGTTTGTGAAAGTTGCAAGTTTTATTTAAATTACCCCATCAAGTACTCTTTTTGTATGCCTGCCAATAACTTTGCTACGACTCTTTTAGTATACTATCTTCTAGTTCCAGTTAAAAAAAAATATATAGTATAATGGATTACAAAATATAACAATAACATGGATGCATAATGTTAACTCTATTGTATAATTTACATGAAAATATTTAAGTAGTGTTTTTGTGATATAGGAAATCCAAAAATATTTTGTGACCTACAAACATAGATTAAGGTTTATAGCCAATACACATGTAGCATATCCCAAGAGAGATATTCTTAAGGCACAAAGCCATAGATGTCAATTTTGAGCAAGGCTCCATTATAAAGTAGTTGATTTCACAATACCAATGCACTTGTAGAAATGCCTCTCCTTGATTCCTAAAGAATATCCATATTTTATGGAGAAAATGAATAATATCTTGGTAAGCTTTACGAGCAATGTAAGACTCATCAAAACAAAGGCCTTACATATCCATGTTTACTAGAAAATATTTCACAAACCATATAATAAGGATCTAGAAATTGAATATTTTAAAAAAATTGTCTAAAATTCATTGACACGAAAAAATTGGTATGACATCAAATTAACTACAATATGGAACATTGTGGTGTACAAAGTAAACTAGAAATTGTAATTTGGAATATAATACATTTCTCAAATTCTTGTCAATTCTCATAATATAATAAGGATCTAGAAATTGAATATTTTTAAGAATTTGTCTAAAATTCATTGAAACGAAAAAAAAATTGGTATGACATCAAATTAACTACAAGATGGAACTTTGTGGTGTACAAAGTGAAGCACAAATTGTAATTTGGAATATAATACATTTCTCAAAGTCTTTGACAATGAGAAGAAAATGAAAAAATATTGAGGATATCATTAAGCAAATTACATTAGACCATTGCTTGCACTTCATCCTACATCCTATATTTATTGGTATTGATAATGCATTTTACAAACCAAATTAGAAGTTTAAACTTGCGACTTTCAATTTATAATTAACTTTCCATTTTCTTTGTATGGTTGTTGTGCATACTATTGTAGGGGATTGTGAACATGTCATTTTTCTGATAGGTTACAATAGTATTTATATATTATCTGTATATACATACACTACACCGATATATAAATATTAATGCTATGGTATATAATATTTTCCATGTATGCCTACACCGATATATAAATATTAATGCTATGGTATATAATATTTTCCATGTATGCCTACACCGATATATAAATATTAATGCTATGGTATATAATATTTTCCATGTATGCATGGATGAATTTTATTTGTACCTTTAAGAAAAGTGTTATAATGTTTACTTTTTCTATGATTAGAATGGTATAGATTAGAATGGTATAGATGAACACTTGAAAATCATTTAAATTTTTTCTTTAGAAATTTAGACTTTAGTCTATCTCATTTAGTCAATTCTCAATTCATGTGTTTTTTATTTTTTCATATTTTTAAATTTTGGAAAAAGTAAATGTTGTAGACTAAACATTTTATGAAATGAGAGATTTTTTTGGGGACGTTTGTCCGAAATCTGGTGAGAAATTGTTAGTTTCGTAGATTTGAGTGATTATTTCCGTATAATCCAAGTGTTTTAAAGGTTTTTCAACATGCTGAATCCATTTCTGCATTCGGAAATGGATTTTGAACAACAAAAAATAGAGATTCGTAGAAATTTATATTGCCGGATTTCGACGAAAAAAACCATTTCATAGAATAGCTAGACAATACCAAAGTAAATAAATTCCATTAATTTGTCCCTTAACTATCTCATAGGAGCTAAAATTGAAAGTTCTTTTCTTTTAGAAAGTTAATGTCCTCACAAAGTTTAAAGCTAAGAACAACTATAATTTTTTTATTAATTATGTTATGGAATATGTCGATTTTGACCACTACGTATTGGAAAGAACATGGAGTTGCACAGATAAAAGTTTGACAAATATTTTTAATTTTCTTTTCAATATTGGTTGATTTAATTTCTAAAAATTAAATTATATATATAGGTGTTTCGGTGGTCCTTAATGCTTACTCTGAAGGAATAATGTATGAAGACCTTGTTATTCAATGACTTCAAGATATCAGAACTATTTACTATTTATAATGGTAATGGGATTGTTACAATGTTCTAAATATACTTTAGAACGTTTATTTATTTATTTATGCAACCCATGGGCTTATTGATGCTTTATATTTTAGTTAGCATAATAGAGTATTTAAATGGACATTCCTTGAATAATACACTTACTTGTTTGCAAATAAGTTTGGAGATGTAATACTTGATGTGAACTATTTAGATGTGGTCAATGGTTCATCATAACACAATATCTTTATAACACAATATATTTATTTGTTGAACACATAATTATTGTAGCATAGAATAATAAAGGGGTGCTTTATAAAGTGCAAGTTAATAAAGAGGTATTTTTTGGTAGAAAGTCAAGATCAATTGTTTTTTTCAGGGGAAGGGAAGGGAAGTAATGATAAAATACTTTCTTGTTATAGAAAATTATTGATTGACTATCCTCAAACTTTAAGTGAGACGAGGGAATCAATTTGTTGAAAGACAAACAAGCTCTTCAATGTCTAATTGAAATTGTAGAGAAGGATAAGTTTAAATTGCCATCGTTCATCGTTCATTGAAACAAGCATTATACTAGTGGAAAAAGAGTAATGATATATCAAAATAAATATAAAATTTCAGCTATATGAGACCATTTTGTGACCCGATACCAAGAATCTCAAATTGATGATTTTACTCCTTGGGGTCCAATTTAGTTTCTGATTTGCATTATAGTGGATACCAAATTGAAACCCATTTGGATAGCAATTTGAATATTAAATTGGATAGTAAATTAGATATCCAATTTCATAGAAAATTAACAATTAAATGAAATACTGCAATAGATATCCACCGAAATTTAAATCCAATAATAAATTAGACACCTAAAAAGTACAATTAACAATTTGAGGTTCTTGGTATTGTTTCACAAAATGCTCTTATATAGTTGATATTTTGGATTTTCTATTTGAAATATTATTAGATAAATTTATTCAATATCTTATTTATTATTTCTATTATTAATTGATATCTGATACTTTAAAAGATTATTTTGACATTTAATTTGTTGTTGTTTAATTTGATAACTTTTTTTCTAATTTTTTTTCTCCATAATTTCATTATATAAGCAAAATTACATTCTTATATGCATATGCATAGTCCACATAAATATTCCAAAAAATGTAACTGAAAAAAATAGATAAAAAACACAAAATTTTGTTCTCCATCACTACCTTCTGTCTTGAAACATAACCATCACTTCTACCTTTCCAAAACCAACCCTAAAATAGTCCAAGAAAAAATAGTTAGGACCAACCAAAAATACATATCCAATTTTCTCATGATTAAAAATGTCTTACCTCGATCACATACATTAATAAAAAGGAGCATGGAAATATTAGGGTATGTGGCCAACCTCTGATTCTTGAATGTGTCACCTTACTGCTTCCATAAGTAAACTAGATTTTGATAAAGCATCAACATCCTTGTTTCTTTCTAGGGGAGGCAGATGCAGGAGGGGTGCTATATAGCCCTAGAGGAAATTGATTTCTAGACTTCTCCTAGAACTTGGGTAAGAATTCAAACAATATGGCCAAAGCCTATGCGATTTATCAAGGTATTTTTTTAGCACAGGAACAACAACTGAAGCATATAACAATAGTGGGTGATTCAAAAAACATCATCCATTTTTTTGTTTTGGGAACCAATCCTAAAGATGCCAAACTTAAGAGAATTATTGACCGATCAAAGATACTCTTGACCTCCATTCAAGTTCATTTCTTTCATATATTGAGAGGAAACAATCGGGAAGCAGACATGATGGCTAATCGGGCAATTGACATCACCCTTGGATATTTGAGAGTCCAAGGGTGGGTCTCCTTTGTAGCCCCTCCCTAATGGAAAAGACCCCACTAAAAAAATGGGCCAGATGGTCCCACGAAGGATAAAGGGTGACACATGGAAATATCATGCAAAGAGGGGATAGCTATAATCGGGAAAGGAGTGACAATACTTCCACCTTCTCTTGGATTGTGGGGATGTGTAGGTCGCGCTTATCGTCGGTCTCATCCTCAGAGATGAGCGATCAGGTTATGTGTTCTTATCCTCGTGGAACTTCACTGCATTCTGTACTTCACATCCTCAAGCCAAATCAAGCGATAATAGATTTGATGATGGATGAAAAGGTTGCAATCATGAAAGGAAGTGTGGAGAATCAGATAGTATAGGCCACAATAACTCTGTCAGGACCTCTGGTGCATGGGGATATCTTCAACAACTCGAGTTCATGCATCCTCGACTTTCGAGGTCCTATTAAGGATGGGAGAATGCCAATGTTGGTTATTTTCAAGAAGCCAGAAGCCAAAGTTCTATCAATTGGACAAAATTTCCAAGCCTCGACCTGTTTATGGAATGTTACTGAATTCCCCTGGGGAAATGTAAAATCGGGCACCTGGTGGTTAGGTGGAGAACCACATTCTCCACTTTAGTTTTCTCAATGTTTGGAGGAAAGCTCAGAGAGGCGTGATTTAATTGAAGTACATGGTACAATTACAAATATTTCAATAGTAAGTCTGTCTATTGGGTTAGTTTCTCAGAATTCAGCCTGTTTATGGATAGTTCATAATTCTCTACGGTGGATTGCAACGATGGTATTCCAGTGGCTTGGCGAAGGAACTCCTATCCCCCTGCTATCTATTGACACCTTGCAAATCAATTAGATCATATTTCTGGTCAATTATCTTGGTCTCCTTTTCATTTCAGTTGTGCTCCTGTTAGAATCATTGTCGTCGACCAATACTTCTGTTTATAAAATCAAAGTGTTCTTTGGAATTCGTCTCCTCTCTCCCGCTTCCTGGAATCAAAGGTGGGCTCTAGTAATTTTGGTTGGTTGCATTCTGGTGGTGACTTCGTCAATTACAAAATTTGATCCTTTCTTTTCTTTTCTCACCATGGCACACGAGAAAGCACCTCAAAAAGCTCGGGCGCTCGAAGATGAGGATCTGGTGGAGGACAACTTTACCTTTTCCCACCGAATTTCTCTCAAAGTGGGCTCTCATAGTTTGACTCTTTCCTTTTCTCTGGAAACTTTGGCACAACAAAAAGTTCTCATTGGACAACTCCAGGATGAAGTGAAATTTCTTTGTAGATAGGGGGATTCGATGCAAACAAAATTGGAAGTAAGGGACTCATCTTTAGAGCCCTCAGTCCAGAATCAGAATGGAGTGGAACAGAGAAGAACTGAGAATAGTGCGAAAATGATATTTCCAGATTTGAATGTGGCTCTGGTGCCACCAACATATGAAGAATTCATCAAAAAAGAAAAGTACTATAGCCTTTCAGAATTTTGCAAAGATATGTACTGTGTAAGGGTAAATGTTTTTGAATTCTAATGATTTTGGACACAGTAAAGAAAGATAAGATTTATAGGAATAACAACTTTTTTATTGTAATCAATACTTATGTGCTACTAGATTTTCTCATCTACCAACACTTTCCTATGTACTTAGCGACCTCAGTCGTGCTTTTTTATTAATAATTTTTTCTCCAGTTTGTGTTTTTTTTTTTTTTATCCTTGTTTCTTTCTCCGAAAACATGAGAAAACTAGATGTTGTTAAAGGCAGAGCATGCTAGTATCATATCATTATATATCAGCCTTAAAATATAAATTTCCAAATGATAAGACCCGTTCATGCAGTTTATAACAACTTGAGAGTCCCCAAACATTTGAATTTTGTGAGCACCCTTTTCTATTGTCAATGTAAGTACCAATTTTAATGCCATTAGCTCAGCTAGATTAGTTGAGCCTCTTTCCAAACCTACTTTAAGTTTCAATGAGTTATCACTAGAAAGGTAAAGAGCACCATCAAAGTACCCCCCTGACTTGCACTATCAAAGTAACCCCATGCACCACTTTATTTATATACTCCTCTTGAATTTCCCTAGCAATTTTATCCCTTTTTAATTAAGAGAAGCATTCTAGAATAACCATACTTTGAGAAACAAATTTATTAAGAGGAACACACCTATATTCAAATATCAAAGCATTATGTGCAAACCAAATACCCCAAGCAAATAATAATCATAAATCTATTATCATTTTAACTAATAGCCCCCTACACCATTTATACATTCCTTCCTCAATAGAAACATTACTCCATCTCCCTCTTTTCCCTATGCATCTATCCAACTCATTCTATACTTAAATAGAATAAGGACAAGTCATGATAGGTGATCAATTGTCTCAACATAGACCTTACTCGTAAAACATCAACCTGGACCATTCATTCCCCTTTTGGAAAAATGTCCCATGTAAGGACCTTGTTTCTAAGGGCCAACCACATAACTATATGTGTTTTTAATGGGCACTTAAGCTTCAATATAATTTTCCACCACTACATTACCTACACCTCCCCCACTGGCACATTCAAAGATTGACCTACTTTTGGAGTATAGTATCCATTGACTATGTTTAGGCCCTGGAGCAATTCATCCTGCTCATATTTAATTCTTACATGAATTCTTCGCAAAGAAGCAATATATATTTTCCACTAATCAAATTTTTCATCCACAACATCCATCGTCTCTACATATTTCCACTCTTTCCTCTAAATGGTAGTGATTTCTATAGGAGTTATTTGACTGAGAAAGAAATATCCATCCGTGCAAGTTTTCAATCACACCTTCTAGAAATTCACAACCATCCCCACAACCAACATATGGATTTGAAGCCTTGACCCTTTCCCTACTTTCCATACAAGACCTTCTCTAATTAAAGGAAAAGCTATCAACATTGTTTTCCAAATGATGGAGGCATTATGCCACTTTTGACTGGGTTCCTAATCCTTTCTTACATCGATGCAAGCATATTATATTTTTTTATGAATAATTATGTACCATAAACCCTTACCTTCAATTAACCTCCATACACACTTTGTAGCCAATGTTTTACTAAATAGGTGGATATTCTTGATACCCCATTCCTCTTGATCCTTTGGTAAAGCAAATTGATTCCATCTAACTCATGCTAAACCTCTTCTCTCCATGTTCCTATACCATAGGAAATGAAAGATCATTTGTCTAATTATTTCAAGAACGCCTTTGGGAATAAGATCCAAAGACATCCAAAATACAAGAATATCCTCAATAATAGATTTTACAAGAACCAACCTACCACCACGGGGAGCCAATGGTTGCACCATACATAGAGAATTTTATTCACTTTTGTTGTGAGCCAAAACCAATCGTTTTCCATAAGCATTGGGCTTGATAAAAAAAACCTAAATACTAAAGTCCATTCTATATATCAACCTGCTAGAATGGAAATACATATTAGAGAAAATGAACCTCCTTATCCTCTATCCCATGAAATGTGATTGTAGAATTATGAATATTAATCAACATAGAAATAGAAATTGAGGATTTCCTTTAGTTTCAAATCATCCCTCCTAGATCCATTGCAAAACAGTAAACTATTATCCACAAATAGAAAATGAGATAACTAGATATTACCTCCAATATCAATCCCTTTTAAATGAGCATTCCTTTTTCCCACTATGAGTGATAGAGTGGGAAAACCCCCCTATGGCTACACCAGGGTTTACAATGTAGGTAGATCAATGATCATGTAAAAGTATCCTACTTTTCTAACTACCCCAAACATATCCCATACTCATACATGAAAGACAAAGTGAAAAGGATCAGGCAACTGTACCTTTTACTCCGCATCCCATGTCGATCCTCTCGTGCTTGATATCTCCATTGACTGCAAACCTCCTCCCAAGGTTGGCCTGCATTCAAAAACAGATAAACAAGAAACTACAAACATGCATTTCATATATAAATCATGGTTTAGATGTTAGAATAAAACATAAATCAAATGCAAACATTTGACACATCATATTTCGGGACAAGAAAAGTATTTCTTTTATTGATATCACAATGTTCACTTACAACAAGGTTGACGACTGCTCCACGAACTTGGTCCAGGCTCCTCTTCACCAAGCTCCAAGTGCACCTCCGCATATCTTTCTCCTCTCAACCTTATTCTTGGAAATGGAATGGGTTTATGATGGAGGAAAAAGGGCAAAATTGGGAATTCTGATGCAATTCTCACAACAAGGCTGCAAATACTTAGGGCAAGGAGGGGATGTGAAACAGGAAGAGTTTCACTGTTCTTATGCTTAGCTTAGGAATGATACCCCAAAACCTCATTTTATATGACAAAATAATGGTCATTCGGTTGGGTGATGAGCTATAGATGGTGGATTAGTTGGGAAACTACCCAATAGCCCGTAACCTCAATGAATTCCTTGCAACTTTTTAATTTTTGCAACTTTTGCAAGTATACGCGGGCTGTAATGGTGCAAGTAGTGTACGTATGCAGGCTGTAGTGGTGCAAAAGGCATGTTTACATGGGTAGTAATGGTGCAGGGCACATACATCTTCAAAAAATGAGTTTTTAAGAAGAGCAACTCAGTGATGGCTTCGAAAAAATAGCAAGTAAGAGGGCCAAATGCCAGGTATGAATGTATGGAGAAATTTAGGGTTATAATAGATGCCCCCTAATGTGTGAGGTCATAAGAGCATTTGATGGCCGAAATACATTACAAAATCTTCACCAATGCACGAAGCGAGTGAGCCCAGGACCAGAGTTCGGAAGGTTCCATCTGCAAAAATAAAAATCGTCTCTCCGAGGCGGGAATACCCATGCTCAGGATGAAATAAATCATGGCTGCCAATCAAATACACTATAGATCCATGTCATATAACTATGTAAAGTGTAGCCGCGAGGAATACATGATGGATCTATATCTCAAAATCAAAGATATGCATGTATAGTATCCATATTCAAGAAGCAAATGACACCTGATGGTTGGAGATGAGGCCTTCAGAGCTCAAGAAATGAATTCAAGATATTAAAAACTCAGGTAGGAGTGTAATGCGAGTGTAAAAATTCACTACCCATAGGTATTTGACGGCTCGTCGGAAACATACAAGAGGATCTCGATGATCAGGAAGAGAACTTCATTGATTTCGAACAACGACTTGATTGGAATTTCGGGATGGACGAACATGAGGTCAAGAGACAAAATGCAGAAAGGCCGACTCAGGCTGGGTAAAAATTCCCTTAGACAAGAGCACGAAAGATGATCAGACTCAAGCAACATGACATTGATATAAGTTCACGATGCAGGAGGCAACACAAACTCTCCATGTGTTTGGAAGAATAACCAAACAGAGGAGGACACAACTCTATGTAGCGAGAACAACTTCCTAAGGTCATATTAAATCCCAATGCTTGACGAACAAACAAAAGTATGTGCTTTGTCCAAGGGTGACTCATTGTGCTGCTAAAAAAGAATATATATTTCCCATCCTCTTTTTGGGGTATTTTTTATTTTTTTGTCTTTTTCAATATTTTTAAAGAGCTTGAAAAAGAATAAAAGAATGCTACGTTACAAAGGAGGAACGAGTGTCGCAAGCATACTAGTTCCAAGCATGAGGAACAGACTAATGCTCAGAGCAAGGAGACATGTGCAGGAAAAGGACACTCGGGGAAAATTCCTCCATGGGTCAAGGTGTCAGGTCGCAGAGGCAAAGTTCTACAAGGCTTGCGTATAAGGCATGCTTCAAAGGTTCAATTGAGAGAAACATGGAGACTAAATTAGGCCAAAGATGCAGAGATGCAAATGCGATTAGTAGGACATCATGAAACCCCCTTCAATGTATTTTTCACGAGCCCAGAGAAGGTAAGCTCGGTGGTTTTTTCATGTTTAGAGAGTTTAAAAAAATGTGAAAGAAGACTCCACTTGGGTACCTTTTTCGAAAATAGTCTATTCGGTTCGAAAAAGGGATAAACTAGCACCAAAAAGACGTCTATTCAGAACGATTTTAACGAGTGTGACACAGACAAGATCACTCGACAATATTTTCAATTTTAAGGAGTCTGAAAAGAGATTAACTATGGACTCACATGGGTTGTTCTTCTGGACCAATTTAACGAGTGTGAAGGAACAAGGTCACTCGACAATATTTTCAATTTCAAGGAGTCTGTAAAGAGATTAACTATGGACTCCATATGGTATGTTCTTCTAGACCAATTTAATGAGTGTGAAGGAACAAGGTAACTCGACGATCTTTTCAATTTTAGGGAATTTGAAAAGAGCTTAACTATGGACTTCGTGGGGGTTCCTTTTTCGTAAATTTAGTCCCTCAAGCTCGAAAAAGGGTTAAAATTATACTTGAGAATACTCTTCTAGCGGACCGAAATTCCTAGAGTATACCTTTGTTCATAAAATTGACCATCCAGACCGAAAAAGGGGTAAACTTCCGCGTGACAAACGTGCCTTCAAATTTTAGTTTGGCGAGCGTGAAGGAAAACAAGATCTCTCGACAATATTTTCATGTTTAGAGAGTCTAAAAAGGACTTAAAGAAGACTCCAAGAGGTTACTTTTCTCAGTTAATCCAGACAAGATTGAAAAGCATAAATGTAGTCTTGTCGGATGTTGCTTTCGGATTTCAAAGAGAGCTTGAAAGTCAACAAAGTATGCTCATTTTTTGGAGTCCCGAGGGTGAGGCCAAGAGTGATGACACATTATATGTATGAGGCTCAATCTCATAATCAGGATAGGACTAACAAGGACTCCCGAGCCTAAAGTCATTAACGACGGCATGGACACCAAAATGAAACAAGGATCTACCTAGGGAATCCATGTAAAGGTAGGCTCTACCACCTAATTACGACACTTATAAATCAACAATGATGGTTCTGTGTCGCAGTTCGGTGGGATTGATCCTATGGCAAAGAGGAAAAGACAACGAGATGCAGAAAGTGGAGGTGGAATCCTAACTTATATGCAAAAAGTTGTAAAACCAACTTTTACCAAAGGACCTTTAAAAGTAACCCATATCCCAAAAAGTTACCAAACCTAAAATCAAAGTGCGTCGTAACATCCAATAAGAAACTCAAGAACAACAAAATGATTTTCAAGCTAGAAAAAACGACAAAAGGGTTCAAAAAGTGGCAAAAGGGGCCAAAAAAGTCTATAAATAGAAGTTGACAACTCATTTTCATCATTGCAAATTGAGAATTAACCAAAAAGTGAAAAATACCCCTTTGCTAAAAGAGTTGATTCCGGGAGCTTCAGAGGACGAAACGAACTTCCGCTCAGACCAAGTAAGTATAAACTCATCCCTCTTGTATTTCCATTGATCATTTATGAATTTATTTTAGTTTTTTGGGGGCGCGCCCTCCTAAAAAAGGGTGGTTCTACGTGTACCGGGTTGTCTAAGGACAACCTGCGTATTCCTGCGGGCATAAAACAATTTGCCCACGTGCATACGCGACTGTGTCAATACAACCCGCGTACACCCTCAATAACATAGAAAAAATGAATATGCAAGAGCTAACTCCCCCCTTGAACTTGTCATGTAACAGGATGTATGTCCACTGGAGAGAGAGAGAGCACGAGGATATTGATATCTTGGTTGATGAGGACCCTACTGGTATCGCCGCATTGAAACAATGCGGGTTATGGAAGTGCTAACGGTGTCCATTCACGAGGGCACAACCCAGGCTGCTGAATGCTTTGGTGGATTATTGGAACCCTTACACAGAGGCGTTTATGCTCGAGGGGTAGTCATTGAGTCCAATGACTGAGGAAATTTACTTATTGACTGACCTCTTGAGGAGAGGGGAACCTGTCAATTTGTGTGCATTTCCCCTCGGGCCTTACAACATCGCCGAACTGATCGTAATGCATTGCAAGGTTGGCATTGAGAAAGTAGGGTCTCATGTGCCAATTCATAAGATCACCAACCTATCACTAAAGGTGATAGTTTTGATTATTGGGTAGATCACTGGATCTGCGACCTTACATCATGCCTCCCAGATGCACATGTATTGTGCAATGTAGTGCCTAAACGCATGAGTATTCGACTGGAGTATGACCATGCTTGACTGCATGAAGAGACAAATCATAGAGTGCTGAGGGTGGAGTAACAAAAACTTCGGGTTTGGTACCATTTTGTACTCATTCTTCTTTGAGAGGGTACCCAACATGAGTCCACGAGAGACAGTACAGGGGCATGTGGCCTCCTTCCTAACAATGTGTAGGTGGGTAGCATTGCTGTCGCGACAGGGTGGAGGAAGGACCATATAGTCCTTCGATGATAAACTTTTTGACTCATGGGCACGACAAATTCCAGTGATAGAGGACTACCCGTCTGCTAGAATCAACTTTTCTAGGGATCTAGACATGCCCATACCTCCTAGAGAGGAGCGAGCAGAGATAGGTACATTTGTTTTTAAAGTTATTTAATTTTTAATTTCTTTTTTATATATATCATTTTTTATGTGTAGCAAAGTATCTAACAACTATGTATTTGTTATTTACAGATGTGGGACCAGTGCGTCCGACAGACTTCTCAAGGACCAGGCGACGTCCTCAACCAGAGGTAGTACCAGCAATAGCCACCGGACAAGCAACAAAAGTAGGGGGACCTCTAGTCGGAGAGGCTGAGAGAGTTTTGAGACCGGTGGAGCAGAACCTCACCGCGCTCACTCGTGCAGTTCCCATGGCAAAGATCAAGGATATCTGACCATTGATGCAGCCTCACGTATTTGGGGTGCCATGGACCTGGGTCCAACTCTTCCGACGTTTGGAAAACACCTTCGTTCACAATGGCAGGGCTAACATGCCCCGTTCTTAGATAGGATGGACCTCTTATGTGCCGAGGGCACTATTTTGTATATTTTTTAGGGAATAAGCCCCGTGATGTATACCAGATACATATTTTTGAGGCATTTGTGCCCACCGATGTACTCTGAAACTTTTTGATATATATATATATATTTATATATATATATGTATTTACATATTTTATGTCTTATGGATCACATTTTTACAAATGTATGTACATGTGTATGTGTGTGCTTCTTTTTATGTGTGTGCAATGTGCCAATCTAATACTTGATTAGCTAAGTATCTATCATTTGATTTAATCTCCTAGGAACATGGATAGACGTAATGTAATCAAAGAAACGTTCTAAGAGACGTACCCTAAGGAATCATCGGTGTAAAGTAGGATCATAAACGCAGTAAACCCCATTTAACTGGGACACAACCAACTGTGCATCTAAGTAGACCCAGAGGTGAGAGATACCATGCGACAAAGCATCATGAAGCAACTCTATCACTGTGGTGTACTCGACGACATTGTTTGTGGTGTCACCTAGACAGATACCTCTGAAAGATAAAAATTAGCCTTGAGGCATGAAAATCACCCAAGCTGCGGAAGCAAGCCTCCGAGTGTGTCGGCTAGCGCCGTCCACGAACCCAATGAGCACCTCCGATTCACTTGACATCTGCCACAGTGAAAAAGACAACATAAATAACGATACATCCATAAAACAAAAAGACAAAAAGTAATTGTATAAGAACTATACATATGTACAAGAAGTCACCCATGCGATCAACCTATGAGTAATACTTCTTGAGGTATAGACCATTTCTAGGCTCCGCCAAATCATTTCCCTCAAAGTCAACCAGACAATAAGCGCCCTTCTTTAAGACCTCTTTCACAATGAAAGGTTCGAACCACATGGGTTTGAACTTGCTTGCCTCGAGGGGATCCTTATCTTGGTCATAGACCAAGACAAGGTCGCCTTCAGAGAAAACCCGAGGAGGAACAAACCAATCATACTGACACTTGACTCGTTGCTTGTGAGCCTCATTGGCCAAGGCTTCATCACAACATTGCTCATCGAGCTGCTTGAGATATAATAGGCATTCCTCAAGCGGTGAAGTGTCTGGAAATAACTCTACTGCCAACTTTAGATATGGGATCTGGCACTCTATTGGCAAAACTGCTTCCAACCCATAAATGATTTGAAAAGGTGAGAAACTGGTGGCAGTCTTTACAGGCGTTCGATAGGCCCATAATGCCGAGTACAACATCAAATACCAATTTGAGTTGGCAGAATTGATCGTTCATTGTAGAATAGTCTTGAGGGACTTATTCATAGCTTCCACCTGACCATTCACTTGTGGGTAGTAGGGTGATGAATACTCTTGCCTTAACCCAAGATTTTATGTTAACTCAGACATCATTTTGTTCTGAAAGTGAATTCCATGGTCAGTGGAAATCACCTTCGGGATGCCGAACCTTGCTATTATCTGGTTAAAAATAAAGAGATCTTCTGTCTCGTCATCATTACTAGATGTTGGCATAGCCTCGATCCACTTTGTGAAGTAGTCTACCACTATGATGATATAACGATTCCCCCTAGCTGAAGCCGGGTGGCATGTAGTAAAATCAATCCCCCACTTAGTGAAGGGACCAACAATAATGACAGGAAACATGGGAGCGGGGTGTGCCCTCATCTTCTGAGAGAAGATCTGACACGGGTGGCACTTCTTGACCGATTCAACACAATCCTTGATTAACATCGGCCAAAAGTAACCGACTCGTAGAATATTTTGGGTTGTTTCCAACCCAGACAAATGACCACCACATGCTCCAGTGTGGTAGTCATTAAGAACAAGTTCTGCTTCTTCATGAATGAGGCACCGACGGAGGATTCAATCTACACCTTGACGATACAAAGTGTCATCGAGTATGAGATAGTTTCGTGCCTGATGGCGTATACGTCGACACTCATCGCTAGAAGCAAAGGAGGGGCACTTCAAAGTATGGAGATAAACTAGTATATCTCCATATCATGGGTCCGAAGATGAAATCAGAAAAAGATCTCCTTTAATCGACGATTCTTCGGGCGTAACATCACCTGATTCGATCGAAAGTTCCAAAATAAGTCCCGTAAAGACCAATGACTTTTTGGATTTTGTGAAAACAAAATCCAAGTCAAACTCCTGGAGGATAACAATCCATCTACTGATCTTTCCACCGATGAAGTGTCGTGTCAACACATATTGAAACAGATTCATAATGAAAATGACGATGGTATTACGAAGCATAATATAATGATGGAACCGCTGGACAACATGCACTACTGCCAATGCAAGATTCTCAAAATGGGAGTAGTTTAGTTCTGGTCCAACCAGGCCTCGACTCAGGTAATGAATCACATTCTCTTCGAGCAGATCGCCCTCTTGAACCAAGACCATACCGATGGTCGACTCTACGGAAACCAAGTACAATAAGAAATATTTATTATCATTGGGAGGCCAGAGTAGAGGGGCAGACGTGAGGGCGCGTTTCAACGCTTCGAAAGAGAAGTGAGCGGCTTTGTCCCAACAGAAAGGGTCTCCCTTCTTCAATAAACGCATGAACCCTTTAGTGATCTTAACATAGTTTGTGATAAAATGTTGGAGAAAGTTCAATTTTCCTTGTAAGCTTTGAATATGAGGGATTGTGCACGGGGGAGGCAACTGAACTATTGCCTCAACCTTTAGAGGATCGACCATGATCCATGTTGTCGAAACTATGAAACCTAGAAGATGAATCGACGTCACACAAAAACTGCACTTGTTAGGATTCAAGAGAATTCGATAATAGCGACATCGCTCAAAGATTAGTCGAAGGTGTGTAGGATGATCATCTCTCTTATGAGATCGTGATGCTAAATCATTGAGATAAGCCTCGCCTATATGTCTAAGGTTGTGGAAATCGAAAGACATGGCCCACTAAAAAGTGGCTCCAACATTCTTCAGGCCAAAAGGCATTTTACGATAAGCAAATGTGTCCCATGGACAGATAAAAAATGTTTTATGTTGGTATTTGGGCTTTATCTAAATATGGTTATATCCCGAAATACCATCCATGAATGAAAAGACCTCACAACCTGTGCATTCATCGACAATCTGGTCAATGAATGGGGTGGGGAAATTATCCTTTGGACATGCCTTGTTCAAATCACGAATTCCATACACACGTGAATCTTACCCTACTTTTTGTTGACCAGAATGAGATTTGACACCCATTGAGTCAACTGAACGGAGTAGATGAAATCGTCTTTGATCTATTTCTCTACTTCAGCCTTAATAGCTGCCACTTTCTGAGGATTCACCGAACGAAGCTTCTGTCAGAACGACTTGGCGTCATGATAAGTCGTTATCTCATGTTTGATGATTCTTGGATCAATGCTTGTCATTTCCTTGTAAGACCAGGCAAAAAAGTCATAAAATTCCTTAAATAAATCTGTATAGATCAGAATCTCCCCAGGGGAGCAGTCCGTTCTGATGAAGACATTCTCCACGATGCTAGGGGTTCTGGATATGTCAATAGGTATCGTTTCAACTATAGTTTCCATATTATCCTTGGCGTAAACTGCGTGTGTAGCCAGAGGATTAATAGGACAAGACCTATCTCCAATCATAGTCAACATGAATTCGCCTGCCTCTATTCTTCTTAACTCTGGGAGGAAACAAGATCTGTGATGGAGATCATCCCAGGGTCTATCCAGACCAATCAATGCCTCTAAGATTGCCTCATCATAGGGCAAGACCAAGTCTAAAGAATCGGTAGTGGAGAGGGAACCTTGAGCCCAAATAGGCTCGAGAATTGGATCTAACTCTTGTGCGGGAGTCAGATTGGGGTCGGACGAAGCTTGCTTGACAATACTGTATGAAAATTCTTCCATGGACAAGGGCATGGACATGCTAGGATGCTCTGTCCCTTCCATCGAAGCCGATGGGGAAGGAAGAGTCCATAGATCATTAAAGTAAGTCGTACGAAACAACAACACTTGAATTTTTTTATCCCTAGGATGGTCGGGGACAACCGATATCATCTTGACATTGCGAGAGGGAGGCAGGTAATCAAAAGTACCCATAAAAGGTGGGCACAAACCAACCCCTACATTGACGATGCCAAGCTGAGGGTTATCAATCATCGAGACCGTGGATGCCCCAAATGAAGGGTCAGACCTGGAGAAGGAAAACTGGTTGATGGTTACGTTTCAAACCTCGTGTGGAAACAAAAAGAGCCGAAAAACTGTGGCAACTACTGCATGCATTGCATAGGTCCAAATCCTACCTAACAATAGGTTGTAGTTGAGAGGCGCATCGACCACTTCAACTTCGACGCACACGGTCTTCCCTCCTAACTGCATGGGGAAATAAGGAATGATTCCATGTGGTCTGAAAGAACGAATGTTGAAAGCAATAAGAAGAGTGGGTGACCGAGACAAAATGGGTTGGCCAATGGCCTTCCAACACGCCAACGACATCATGCAAGTTGAGGCACCCTCATTAACCACCATTCAAAAAAATTCCAAGTAAAAGATTTCATGGGGTGAGCCACTACTATTTGAAATGCAACGTGGTAAGGGAGACAAGGTTTCAAGTCAGTCGTATCAAGCATGATCGTTCCCGGATTACAGGTCTCAGCAGATCCCAAAGTAGACAACAAAGATTTTCTCTGTGAAGGGAAGTTCTTGAGGATATCCAAAGCATACATCGTGCAAGGGGTTTGTGACAAATCCTCCACCACAGATTAATTCTGGGCGGTCCTCACATTCAGATTATGCGAAGCTTTATTGAACGCCCATTTCGAGATGCGTGTGATTGTTTCTCCCATTGTATTCTCAATATGGAGAGGAACAGACGGGTTTACAACTTCCTTACCCTTTTCAACAGTTTCTGGCATTCCGTAATCGTGTGCCCAAGTTTCTATGTAAGCGTCACCTTTCATCATATAAACGTTCATGGCCGAGGGATTACTAGAAGACGGAGGGGGTACCTGACTGCCCCCATCCATGCTCGAAGAGGCTTGAGTCATATTTTTCCCATGTGAAAATGGGTTCGTTAACACAACAGGCTGCTGTTGTGCCAATAAATTCTGGGTCTCCGCAAGACGACGGAATAGGTGAGTCGGATGGTCTTCTGTGCAAAGGTTACACAGATACTTAGAATTTCTCTTCTTTGTGTTTCCCCTGCCAACATTGTTGGTGGGTTTATTATCCCACTTACCCTTCTTTTTTCGCTTTTTTTTCTTTCCATCAGGCTGTTGGTTGGTCTTCGGGTTCGTTGACTACACACTGTGTACGTCCGATGTTTGGGTAGGCGGAGCAACTGAACTGAAGGTCTAGTTGGTCATTGTCCGCTGTATCGACAATTGTTGCAATTGATTGGAAAACTCATCAATGGGATTTGCTTGTGCTGACCAACTATACCATCGACATGTGGTCCAGACTTGTGTCTGTCCTTGTAAAGGATGGACCATGGCACATATGGAAAAATATCATAGAGTAAACCAGACTTAAAGTATATCAGTTCAAGCTGTTGTGCTCTCATTATCGCCTCCTCCTCTGAAAACACTCCCGATGTTGCAACATCCTTGGATAACTGAGGTACCAAAGACTAAGGAACCACTCCAGCAGGAAAGCCGATGGGACCTGTACTTTTATCAAACTCTTTTGATGCCGCCATTCTCGGATGTGATCCGAGATATGATTGGCCTTCGTCTGCTCAAAGTTGGCCAAAAATTCGGTGTCGGCATCGTATCTTACAGGTAGTTGGAAATGGTTTAGAAAAACCATTTCCAAATCGCTAAAGTAAGAGTGCGTTGAAATAGATGCTACTGTATGGAGTTGTCTCGCAACGAGTTCGATGAGCACCATAGGTGGAAAGTGGTCACATGATCACCTGGATCTTTGCCAGGCTTACCTTCGAACTTCAAAATTTTTGAGGGAAACTTAGTCGGCATGGGAGGCCAACGCGGACCGTGACAAATTGGGTAGTTTAACAACCTTTACAAGTATGGAAAATGTAACGTTTCTATAAATGGTAGCTTGGGCTATTGACTATGTGCAGGAAGAAAGGAGCATGGAGTTTGACTGGCACCAGGTTTCTAGGAAAAGTTGGGCTGCTGACCAGGGTTCTGGTAAATACCATGGCCTTGGCCAGCGTATAGATACTGCATTTGTTGGGACATCAATGAATGATTCCTGTAATTGGACATTGAGGGCTGGGTGAGGATTTCTCCCTGCGTGGTGTTTCGAAGATTCTAGAAAGGGTTGCCCCTTGCCGATCCGACGGGCATAGGTACTGAGCCTTGCCCATGGTTCCATTGAGCATGGAAGGGGTTTCCCCTTGTCGACATCCCTGACGAGGGAACTGCTCCCTACCACAGATTCCAGAGTCCTTGTGAGGAGACGATTCCTGTTTTTTCCCCTTGTGTAGGAATAATAACCTGCACAGGATTCTGTTGTCCAAAATGAGGGTTGCCCCTAGCTGAGACGACAACTGATGAGAAAGTGTTATTACCAAACACATCGAACAAAGAGAATGCCATTGAACCCACCGGCATGGTGTAGGAAGAAGGTCCTAGACTGCCTGCTCCGAACAAGCTATAGTTCATGTTCGTCCCTACGAGTTGCTGGGGAGCACCGTCGAGCGAGGGGGACGAAGGAGGTATATGACCTCCACCGTAAGAGATAGCATTATAGGGGGATGAGGTGCCCCCCATGGACCCTTGCAAAGGAGCGTTTGAGCTCCCTTCCCCTAGACCCATGTTCTGTAGGGTGGAGTAGGTGAGGACAAAGTTCATATCAAAGCCGGGCATCTCGTATGAAAACAGAGGACCCTTCGCACTTTATGTGAATGAAGTAGTGATCGCCTCCACAGATGGAATCATACCGTTGCTCGAAGTAGAGGTGGTTGAGACCATGGTGGTCCAGACCGACGAAGGTGGGTTAGGAGGCTGAATACCCCCTGTGGTGGCAACCATTGAGGGAGTGTGAGGACTCCCTGATGAAGTAGCAACATTTGCTTCCATAGTTTCTTGCAAGACTATCTGACGCTCATGATGTGCTACCCTTGGAGGGAAAACTTGTATCAAGAGTGGTGCTGACAAGTCGGTGATCAGAGTGTTGGTTGGCCCGAGAGCTTCTGCTTCAAGGTAAAAAATAGTAGGTTCCTCCGGATTCGAGTGTTCTCCTCTCAGTGCTGGCTCGGGCATAGTTTCCTACGGCCCCGTCGTTTCAAATGATCATTGCTGGTCAAGTCTTCGTCATAACGGTGGCGGTGTTAGCTCCAAAGTAATCGACAGCAAGCCCTGAAGCCTTCGCGACTGACGAAGCTCTTGATATTCCACTTTGTGAGAATATCAATGACATAGTAAGGCTTTTACTAACATTTGAAAACAAGCACACACTAGAAAAGTTCCTACAAGATAAAGCAAACAAACCACTATCTAGTTGGAAGAACATTTATGCCAACCAACACTAGAGCAACTTACCGGTGCAAGTGCAACTCGAACACGGAAGGACCCTCCGGGTATACTCTGCAAAGCGTGGCCCGACGTCTGCCCTAGGTACCACGGTATACCCTCGCAGTCACCTGTGTAAGTCCCTAGAATAAAGGAAACTAATTTTCCAGCTCGCGAACAATCACCAGGAGGGTACAATCGACAGTTGGGTGGACCGCAATGAGCAGGGTAACAATATTGAAACCTACTGAGGGTATCGAAAGCAAGTGGTCTGAAAGATAAATGAGGATCCCGAATGGATTCGGGGTCCACGAAGCTCCGTAGGCAAATGTAACTGATAGTATCCCACGACAAGTCCTCAATATGCGTTCCCCACTACGCTTGGTCTAACTTTGGAGGGGTTATCTCTGCTACCTTTCCAAATGTGACCTCGTGTTTAGCCCCTGTGTTAGAGGGGGGTCCCGGATAACTTTCACGTTTACTGGACTTTTTACACTCCCTAGCTCTGACTCCAATGTTTTTTTATAAGCCTTGAAGAGTTTCCTCTCCAACCTAATTCAAGGCTCTAGCCTAAACTAGTTGATTAAACCTACAAACATAAAGTCTAGTTGATTTTAATTAGCGTTTATTTTAAATGGCTTGTTTTAACTCAAGGAAATGACAGTGAAACTAGTGATGCGTATGGGAGACGAAGAAGGAGAAATAAATGAAACTGAAAGAAAAATTATTTCTAGTTGACAATAAATATTTGCAACTAACTCTTTAACCAACTTTTTATAACTACATTTTTTCTAAGATCTTTTAAAGGAAAACCTAAAATGAAATTTCGCTCGACTATGAGCTGCTTAATGTTCTAAGCAATTAGTAAAGAACTTAAGAAAAAAAATATTTTTCCTAACAAGCAAAATAACTAACCTAACTACTTAACCAAACTAATAAATAAAGTCTTTTTCTATATTTTTTTTTATGCTTCAAACAAGAAACTTGAAATAAATTCTTTTTCTTTTTCTTTAAAGCAGGCGAAAGGGGAAAAAGTGAAAAACAAGACAAGACTAAAGACTGACCTATGGCCCACTATGGATCACAGGGAGTCACTAAAGACACCAAACAGGCTGATCAACAACTCAAAGACTCGGCTAAAACCCTTTTGAAATTAAACACAAGAAATATTTAAAAAGATAGGAAAACTGACATCCAACCCAGGCTTCGACTGTAAAAATAGAGACACTGTACTTAATCAAGAAACCCTGAGAAGTAAAACTTCAATCAGGGAGGATGTTGACTGCCTCTTCTTAAAGAAAAAAATTCTTGACACATGCACGCTATTGATTCTTAAGCATCCTGCGTATGTACGTGGGATGTCTATAAAACAAGGTGTGTATGTATGTGTTCTGACCCATAGGAGGCCGCGTACACCTCTGTATTTCTTGAAAAAAGAAAACAATCAGACAGATTGACAAGGCAGGGAGAACTGGTATAGCACTAACAGGTGACCAGAATCCCTTAAAGACTCAACAGGTTAAAAAATAAACTCAAAAGGTATAAAACCAATCAAACACCCCAAAAATCCCCTAAAACCCTAGAGGCTTCCTCAGTATGGTCGCCAGCTCTGCTAGAGTGGGAAAACCCCCCTATGGCTACATCAGGGTTTACAATGTAGGCAGATCAATGACCATGTAAAAGTCTCCTACTTTTCTAACTACCCCAAACGTATCCCAGACTAATACATGAAAGACAAAGTGAAAAGGATCAGGTAACTGTACCTTTTACTTCGCGTCCGGTGTCGATCCTCTCGCGCTTGATAGCTCTGCTGATTGCAAACCTCCTCCCAAGGATGGCCTGCATTCACAAACAGATAAATAGGAAACTACAAACATGCATTTCATATATAAATCATGGGTTATATGTTAGAATCAAATATAAATCAAATGCAAACATTTGACACATCATATTTCGGGACAGGAAAAGTATTTCTTTTATTGATATCACAATGTTCACTTACAACAAGGTTGGTGGCTGCTCCATGAACCTGGTCCAAGATCCTCTTCACCAATATCCAAGTGCAGCTCCACACATCTTTCTCCTCTCAACCTTCTTCTTGGAAATGGAATGGGCTTATGATGGAGGAAAAAGGGAAAAATGGGGAATTCTGATGCAATTCTCAAACAAGGCTGTAAATACTTGGGGCAAGGAGGCGATGTGAAACGGGCAGAGTTTCACTATTCTTATGATTAGCTTAGGAATGAGACCCCAACACCTCCTTTTATATGACAAAAGTATGGTTTTTTATTTGGGTGACGAGCTATTGGTGGTGGATTAGTTGGGAAACTACCCAATAGCTCATTAATCTCTACGAATTCCTTGCAACTTTTTAATTTTTACAAATTTTGCAAGTATATGCGGGCTGTAATGGTGCAACTAGAATACGTACGTGGGATGTAGTGGTGAATAAGGTGTGTGTATGCAGGAAATAATGGTGTAGGGCACGTACATCTTCAAAAAATGAGTTTTTAAGAAGAGCAACTTAGTGATGGCTTGGAAAAATAGCAAGTAAGAGGGCCAAATGCCATGTATGCATGTATGGAGAAATTTAGGGTTATAACAATGAGAGATCTACTAAGGCCTTCAATCACTACAAGAAACAAGATGGGGGACAATGGGCATCCCTAATTGATCTCTCTACTAGTCCAAAAGAAGGATGAAACTAAACCATTAGCTAAAAAAGTAAATGGCATCGAGGTTAAACAACTCATGACCTACTTTACAAATTGCACATTGAAAGGTCAATCTTACCCTATTGTAATCCTTTTAGAGGTCAAGCTTTATAATCAACGAAGGCATCTTTTTTGTTTTAATGGAGTGAAGCCCCTTTTGGTCTACTCCAATAGCCTCATGACATATTTTCCTCCTAGATAGAAACCCAAATTGTTCATTGGATATTGTTTCAAATAATAACCTCTTTACTCTCATAAAAATTACTTTTGAAACAATTTTATAAATGAAATTGCACAAGGAAATGGGCATGTACTGATCAAATTGTTATCTCCTCAAATAAATCAATAGAGTTATTTCATTTTAGGTGATAGGATGTCTTTTTAAAAATATATTTTTAATTTTTTAAAGCTCATTTTTGAGATCTTTATGCATGTAATAAAGTTAGATAAACATTTGTTTTAGTTTTTATTTGATTTAAGTCAAATCTTAGGTTTCGGTGGCTTAGGCGCTTCTTCAAAAGTGCTTCTTAGCTACCGAAAGCCTTAGCTTTCAGAAGCTTAAACAAAGAAATTCAAGGCTGTTTTAGCCACCGAAATCGCAGGATCGGGGGTGGAGTCAGCACATCCTTTTACATGTTTAAACCGTCAGGTTTGAAGTTTTATAATTGCAATTAGCTGCTGAAAAGACAGGAGAAGAAACTGTTTAAGACTGGGAGATGATATCTGCATGATGTAGAAAATATTTTTGGATCACTGTTTCATCAAACTACATGGTTACGTACCTTTCATCATTACAATCATCAACCATGATTGTTTCAAATCACAATATGCTCTTTCACATCCCTTGTAATCAATGCCATGATCTGATGCTCGCCTCATTTTTCTCATCCCTGTCACAGCTGAGCCAAATCTCCCTAAGTCTACGCTATGTAACTTTCCCCCAAAATCTGATTTTCAAATTGCAAGTGTACAGGAGCATTGCGACAGATGAAGAAAGGAGGATCAACTCTAAGGAAAGAGCTCGACAATATCAGTTACTTGGAATCACACCCAGAGGTATGCCAACTTTTCAGGGACGCAGGTTGCTATAATTTTTGTAAAAAATTACAGATCTCTCACCAGCAGGTGGCAGAAGCCTTTGCCCTGACTTTCGATGGAAGGAAAGCAGTCATTAGTTGAGATGAATTCGAGGTTTATGAAGCCCTCATAGCCGAGGTGACGGAGCTTCCTAAGACTGGAGAAAAATGGTTCAAAACAGCTGTTACAAAGAATGTTGAATTCAGGTCTTACTTGAAACCAGAACACAAGGATTTGATATGGAAGAAAGACATTCTTGTGTCTTTCCTGGAAGAGAAATGGCAACAGTTACTAAAATCCATTATGGTCTATATAACTTGTGAAGGCAGATATAATAGGGTGATGAATTACCATTTCAAACTCATGAATCATTTTACTGGTATAAACCCACTCAATCTGCCCTATTTTCTCCACATAAGCTTATCTAAGATGGCTCATCAGGTCAAGGCCAAGCCCAATAAAGTTGCAGGTATACTATCCCACCATGGTCTAATTAAACTCTTGGTTTGCGAGCTATTGCAGAGAAGAAGCAAAGAGTGGAATTACTTCTTGTTCTGGAATGATTTTCAGACTGATATACAGCCAGAGGGAAAAAAGAGTCCTCATTCCAAGAAGTCTTCTACTCCCAGAAGTGGAAAGAGGAGGAGGAGAGATATCTCTCCAGTTCCAGTTAATCAACCCTCTCCTTATTCTAAGCTTAATAGAACTAAGAAGAAACTAAACTTGAGCAGTGAAACCGTTAAGGCCGAAGAACCCCCAGTGAACAAGAGCATTCTTAATCTTCCTTACATAGACTCGAAAGATGAAGAAGACCAGATTGAAACAGGGCACGAAGATTCAGTTACCAGAGGGCATGAAAATTCAGTTTATGTAGATGTATTCACAACAAGGTATGAAGACCTTCCATCACCTACACCTCAAGAAGAACAAGAACCACAAGTTGCAGATGCCTCATCTAGAAAAATAGTGAAGCAGAGTAAATCAAAGGAAATCAAGAAGCTTAAGAAGAAGTTAGCTCAACAAGAAGTGCTAGAAAGGGTAATTAAAACCATATATGAAACCATGTCGAAGAATTTTGTAGAAAGCAACTCAGCCTTGGAAAGATTAGCATAAGATTGTAAAATATTACAACATCTTATGGAGAGTAGCTCAGGGTTTGAAGAAGAAGGTCAAGGATTTAAGGTTGAAAGCTATGTATTCAAAACACCAGTCTCAAACACATGCTACTCTCGAAACCCTAGCAGAGGTAGAAGTTCAGTGCAATGAACCAGAGGCAGCCAACAATCCTATAGTCTTTGATAAAGATGCAGAAGCCTTAAAATATCAACCCTAAGGCGTTTTTGAGCTAAGACAAAAGGTATTTTGAAATTTTGATAATTTCACTAAAACAAACCTTTCAGTGGCTTAGGTGAACATTTCGATTGTTCATTAGACACGGAAAACAAAGCTTTTGGTAGCTAATTGGTCCGAATTCTGTCTATTCTAGCTACCGAAAGCACTGATAGGGCAGAAAGTTAATATTTTTGCACAGATCCAGGTTTTCCTTGTCTAAAAGCCTCAGGAATGGTTCCAATCGATAAACAATAATTAATGACATCCTTATCAAGAGTTTGTTTTGATTTTGGAGATGCTCTACAAGGTAGAAAGGTCAAAATCAGTTAGCTATTTTCAGGGATATAAAGCTGTTTGATTGTCAGCAGGTGTCATTTTTGACTTCTCTCATATCACATAAAATCCAACAGCCTCGGAAGGCTCACTACACCTGCCAAAGAATCTGAAGGACATAAAGATCATCCAAGGATAGGAATTGACCTATTTTATAGGATCTTTGCCTATTTTCTTGGGCCAATTATTGAGTTTCTATTTTAGGCAAAGTTCGATCCAGTATTTTAGGATTTTGAAACCGTTTGTAAAGGCTATAAAGCCCATAACATTTGATGAACAAAGGGTTTGACTTTGAGTTCTAGACTCTACTGTTATTGTGATTAAGACATTTTCTTTAATATATTCAACCTGCAAGCTTCTTTCATTGTTATTGTCAGACTCTCTTTTCATTTCTATTCTATGCCTATGAGTTGAAATCATTTCTTTGTCTCTGTTTAAATGTCCTATGGTGACTGTCATCTTACCTTTGATTATTAAATAGGAATCATAAGCATCCATTGCTAGTTTGTTGACCCATCATATATATGGTTTATGTATGTTTTGGTTAATTGATTGGTTTCTTATCTATTTGATCTACAAACCTATATGATAATAGCTCTCGAAGGCCTTGTACTGTGTGAATATAACTAGACTGTCTTGAAGATCCAATCCAGTGATTTAGATATTCATTTTGATCCAATCCCACACCCATTATTGAGAAAATAATTATAAAAAACAGTTAAGTTACCAAGCATCTCTAAGATACAACCTAGGAGAGTTTTCTGGAGTGATAACACTAATGACTCAAGATTATTTTCCTTTAGAATCAAAGTTGTGAAATTAGTGTTAAGAGCTACTAATATTTTGCTGGAAAGTATGGATTCATTCAACACTCTCAATAAATCTACCTCCATCAACTCATAGAAACCCAAGAAAATTTTTGTGGGCCACCCATCCAGCCCCATGGATCTTATCTTTTTGAAAAATATGCATAACCAATTGCAATTCATCCTTTGAGTTTTCTTATAAAAGGATTTGATTCTCTTCATCATCAACAAAGCTAGAAAAAAAAAGAAGACATCTGAACAACCTCTGTTATTGTTACCCGACTCTCTTCCTTGTATACACCCTTGAAATGATCAACCCCCAATTGCACAATGTCCTTGAAGGATGAGGCCATCAATCCATCCAACTTTTGCATCTACCAAGTTGTATGTACATTTTTCCAATTGTTGGCATATTTATGGATTTGTTTTGTATTATTATCTTCATGCTCTAACCATAAAGCCCAGCTCTTGAGCCCATCATCCAACAACTTCCTACTCTTTTGTTCCAAATTCTTTACCTCCTTTTTAAAACCTTCATCAAGGAATCCATCCATATCTAATAAATACAACTCTTCCAACCAAGCTTCAACATTCACCAACATTTTCTCATCCTTTAACCTTTTATTATGAGCCCACTCTCAAAATCTGCTTGATCTTCCTTAAGTTTTTTAGAAACTACAACACAACTAATTCATGAGAGGAATAATTGAATCTATTCCAGGCCTCCTTGACCAACTTGATATATTCTTCACATCATAGCTAGATCGAGCTGAACTTAAAAGGACTCGGTTTTTTTTTTGTAGCCTTTGTTATTTCTAGAAAAAAAACAGGCAAATGATATTATTCTCTCCTATGTCCATCCACTGCATAATCCTTTGAGAGTCCAAGACGAGAGCATCACTAACCAAAAAAAAATCTAGATATTTTGTAATCCTATCCATCCCTATGCGCATATTCCTCCAAGTAGGATGTATTTGAACAAGCTCAATGCCATACAAACACATATCATCAAATTTCATTTTGAAATAATTAATGAAAACATTAACATTTGTAGCTTCACCCCAAATCTCAAAACTAACCAAGGAGAAATTCAAGTCTACACCCACAATGAGCAATGTTTGCTGCATACAACTATTTGCTAAGATTTTATCCCAAATTCCACAATATCAAAATATGGACAATATATATTGAGAACAATGATCTCTTCCTCATTTTCTTGAGTGAGGATCACATTCCTGAGACCTGAGACAAAAGACAAAGTGTTAGTACAACTAAAAGCCCCTTTTCACCATGTTAATATTAAAACCATAGAAGGACCTAAGGAGTTGATAGAACAAAATCCCATCCCCAAACATCCTTTCCAACTTAGAAACTAATTTTATTCCATCAACATTGACTCCCGAAGCAGAAAAATATACACATTTTGCACATCAACTAATCTACATAGGCCCAATTTCTTAGAGGATTGACCCATACCTCTTACATTTAGATTCATAATTTTGGTGATGCACACTTCAGAGGGGTGTTCATTTCTCTAAGAATCCCATCCAAAAGACATTTTTTTTCCAACCATATCTTCCTTTTTTTCCATCTCTAATGCCATAAAAATGGAAGATTTCCTACCTTTTTTTTGAGCCCATTTTCACTGGTGAGGTTAAAGTCCCCAAACCCCTCACTAGACCTTGATCCTCTTGCATATGACCCTTTTTTCTAGATTGTAGGTAATATCTTGTAGGTTTTTTGGAAGACTCTTCCCTTCTTATGGAAGAACAATAATTTTCCATATACCCGATACCGTCTAATGAGATAGGCAACTGGGAGCAAGGAAAATATTCCCTACATTCACCCCATCAACAAGTAAAAAATATGTTGTCCTCTTTCTGGCCTTCCATAGTTATACTCAGGCTTGAGGAGGACACCATTCTCAAAACACTACCCAAAAATTTAGCACCACTATCACTATCCTTATGACTAGACAAGACAGAGGGAGATTCAAGAATATGATTAGCCAAAGTGGAGGATAATTGCACCACACCTTGATCAAAGTCTCCTAGAATTGAATCTTTAACCAAATGATCCTCAAAACTTGGCTCATCCCTTGATTTTCGATAGTACCGTGGACATTCCCATATTTATTCGCAATCTCTTCCATTGAAGGAGCATGACCAAACCTAACCTCTTGATCAAGAGAAACCCCTCTATCGCTAACACCTTACCCTTATTTAATCAATACCTATTTTTTTTTTTAAATTACAAACCACAATCTGCCATTGAGTGACCATAGTTATGACATGTGAATCACCTAAATGAGATGCTAGAGTAATCCAAAGTTGACAGTAAGAGATTTGGACCATGTTGAATTGTCATCTCCTCTACTAAACCCTTTCTTGTATATAGACCCACTAAAATTATTCCAATGGTCATAATACTAGTCTCCTTGAAACTCATATCAACATCCACGAAAGTGTAGACGATGTTCTCAATCTCCTTAAAAACTTCCTAGGAATAGAATATAAGGGTAAAACTAGGCAATTTCACCCATATAGGAATAACAAATGATTTTTCTAGCTTCACGTCAAAACATGGAGACTATTACTTTAGCAACAATGGAGTTGAGACCTAAGATCGAATTCTCCCCATTACCTTTGGCACATTGACTACATTCATAAAAATATCCCAATGCCATATCTCAATTTCACTTGATTCAATCCGTTAGAGTTTTGTTGCACATTCTTCTATTTCAACACCAACTAACCAGTGCTTGTGTTGCTAATCCCACTACCTAATGCCATTGAATGTCCTCCCCCAAAACCACATGGACTAGACTTACCTTCTTACAAACGCACTATTTTCCCTTATTTGAGATTTCCTCATCACAACTCCACTTTCGACCCCCTTTAGACCTTAAAAAATTTGAGGGTTTCCACATATCTACACCACCATTAGCTAGATTAAACTTCAGTTCCAACATAGTTACTGACTTAACGAGAACTGTGACCTCAAAACGAGACCTCTGGTTCAAAAACCCATTTTTTTATGTCAAAATCACCAAAATCAACTCCCGTTTGAAAAACTGGTGCTATCGGTAGCACCCCTTTTTTGCAGGGTAGCTAAAATTGCGACTTATTTGAAATCACGATCTTGACAACCAATACCATTGCAGAAAATTGACCCTCAAATTGAAAAGTGATGTTACCAGTGGCACCCTTTATATTTTTGGAGTTAAAATTACGATTTAATTGAAACAATGACCCTAATCACTTATACTGTCATGAAGAAAGAACTTCAAATTTTCTCATAAATTGAAAAGTGGTATTTTATTTATTAATTAAGTTTTTTTATTTTATTCTATTTTATTTTTTAAATTTACATTAAAAATACATAAATTGAGAAAATAAACTTCATAAACATATTTTTTTTCTATTAAAAAAAACACATTTTTTTATTTAATATTTTTTAA
>ML781647.1:774212-787885 GCA_009831015.1 Picea engelmannii | reverse complement strand
CATTAATGATATGATACATGGTTTAATTGTACACATTGAATGCTCTTGATATACTTGTTGAAGAAGTGACTTTTCCCTTTGTTTGATAATCATTGACTTCGTCAATAATTATATTTATTCATTGCTCATATATGTGTGATAGATATAGTCATTGATTTCATGAAGTACTAACCCACTGCAAGCACATACTCTAGTTGTATTTGTTTTGTCTCGCAAACAGGTGCATTCTTCAGTGGATTTCTCTTCTTGACTATCTCTCTTGGGCAGCAATCTGTGGAAGGGGTTTTCCTTGACTTGGCCTTTGTCCTTTAGCCTTCCTTTGACCAGATTGCCTTAGGGACGTCTCCCTTGGAATTTGCCCTCCTAAATAGAAAGAGCTCCCCATCGAGGTGATAGTGGGTGGGGAAGCTCCTGTTACGCCGGTTTTCAAGCCCTGACTCAAGCTTTCAAACCTTTCCTACAAACCGTGCGATAACAGTATGCTCACTACTTAATCATATTAAAATATGACATTAATTCATAGAACATATGAGAAACAAGTCTCAAAAGTAAACATGTCTCATAAGTGTATGTGCTTAATGGAAGAAAATGAAAGTTTAATACTAATATTGTGCAAATAACCTTTAAAACTATATTAATAACCTTTTTGTAATTTGTACAAATGGTATTTTGACTCAAGTCATTGTTGTAAAAGGACATTGGACTTCTTTCCATTATACAATGTACAAATCATTAGTTACATAAGCTTCATAATTAACCCATAAGACAATTTTTTTACTAAAAGAGTAGATGGAAATATGTTTGAACTAAGGGTTGGTGTTTGGTGAGAACCATATTATATGTTGTTGTTATAGAATTGATAGATACTTGCACACAGTCTCTTTAAGGTATGCACTTGCATATGAAGTTATCAAACATAGATATTAGTTAAAATGGTAACAAATTTAATATAAATTAAGATCTTTATATTTTCCTCTAAATGTAATGGCACCTCGTAGTGAAAAATGGATGTTTAATTGAAGTATAAAAGTGATCATTCATATATGTTTAATTATGTTTCAATTTTAATGGTTTGCCTGGATTTATAATAAGTTGTGCTAAGCTATATAACGATGCTTGTATTTTCTATGTGAATAAAATGATGATCCTAAGACAATACCTAGAGTTTTGTGAGTTCCTTATATTATCCCCAACTCCTAGGGATAACTAAGGAGATAATGTCTCGAGGCCCTCAGGTTGCATGCATGGAGTACCAAGAGACATCTTGACCAACAATGTCCACTTGCAAAGGCATATCCACCTCACCGCCACATATCCAGGTTCGTCATGATGATACCCACAACATCAACTGGCCTCCAGAAGACATTGGGTCTTGCTCCATGAGGTACAAGTTAGGTATTATGGTGAGTGTCATTTTAGTATTTGAGGAATTTGAGTTTTTTACATCTTTTACTGCTTTTGATTATGTAACATTTGCTTGGACATTATGCTCTTTTCCCTGTTTCACTTTGGTGGTTGACATTGCGCCCTAGTAAGTGGGTCACCCTTAGGGATAGGTATGCTATTGGGAGGTATTTTTGATGAGTCATTGTGCCATTCCTGACCATACTTGTCACTTTCCAAACTTCATCCCTTCATCTCTTCACCTTTTGGGTTTTTTAGGTGTACTGACCCAAGAAGGGGTTGTCCCTCACTTCATGGGAAGAAGGGGCTGAAGGTCCAAAGGCTTGTGGCTGGAAAAATATAAAATCCAAACCATTAACCTTCTATATGATCACCCAGGGATCCCGAGGACAATGAAATGTCTCTCATAAAAAACTAATGGGACCCATAAAAGAATGACTAATAACAAATGCAAACCAGGGAGGAGCATGTGTGGGCACTGTTTTTATTGCTTAGGTAGAAGCCCCACACATGTTTCCAACTTGGGGAAGCATGATGTGACCAAGGTAGAGTCAAGGTGGGCACAATTTTTCATGCTTATGTAGAATCCCCACCTTAGCTTCAACCTGGAAACATCTTAAAAGAATAAAAGGCAACAAATGGGATTGGAAAAATGTTGCATTGGAAAAGAAGGTGGAACATACCCTCTACAAAGGCACCCATAAGTGAGACACTACAACCCCTTGTATGTCATGAACCCCATGCCCAAAAGTATTCCCCTCATCCATGGCACCTCATCCACATGAATTAGAAGAAGGTCCCCTCAGGAAACACCCCTAAACTTAAGGAACGATTCACCCAATAGGTTGTTTTGTCAACCCTCCCATACCTAAAATTGGAAAATTGCATAGGGTCTTTGAGCATTAGTTTGTTTTTATGAGGTGGTTTGGATGTAATTGCTTAGATGGCTCTTTTATTGATTTGATTTAATCATCATGATACTTTGACTTGAGATCCTTGGAGGTCGTATCCATTTGTCTTTGTAGGACCCCGCCGATGGACAATTTTGGAGGAACAAGCGTAGCTTGGGATTCCATGGGGCTTGAATCCCATAGGTTGGATGCCAAGGGCCCACATGCTGGATCACAAGGACATTCCTTTGGAGGCTTAGATGATATCATGGAGGACCTAAAACCCCTACCACCTAAACGAGTTGCTTGAGAGAGGAAAAACGTCACCTTCTTGGAGCTTGACGTCATACATGGGCTAGGATGTGGTGGTGATGTGACACTTGACACTTTGATGAGGATTGACACCTTGATTTAGTGGAGCGAGGTCCTAGCACCTTGGAAGATGGCTTGTGGAAGCCCAACATCTCTTCTCCAATCTCAACGACTTGAAAAAGTGCCAAAACGTCACCCTAAGAGGGTGACGTCATGTTTTAGGGTTTCTTTCACATGCAAAACATATGAATTAAATAATATTATTTTGTAAAGGGGAAAGATTAGGTCTGTTGATCCTTTATCTTGTGGTTTACCCTAAATTATGTGGACAAACTATATTTAGAACATTTTGCATAAATAGAGATAATTTGTATCTCATTTTCATCGTAGCTCTCCCATTGTGAGAGGCTCTCCTAGCTGAAATTTGCGCCCTCTTTGGGAAATCTCTTCTCTCTTGTGCTCTTGTCTTGGTTTCTTTTGGATAATGGTGGATGAATTAATGTGCTAGCTCTCTTGGAGGATATTTTTTCTTTATGGTGGATTTTGCTTGGTGAATCAAGGTTTTATCTTGTTAATGCTTCAACTAGGTAAGGGTTACAAGTTTATTGCTCTCGTTTCTTGGTTGTAAGGTTGATTTGATGATATCTTTGGGAGTATAAGTGAATACAAACCCCTCCTAGTCCATCATAATTGTTGTGAAATAATTTGTTGTGCAAAGGATACTAGGAGTAAAAGGGCTTACACTGTCCTAGGTTTTCCTTGTTGGTTAAGGTTTTCCCCAGGGAGTAAAATGGATTACAGCCCAAGGAAGTAACTCATCCACATTCTTGGATCAAGAGACTCATTTTACCCAATAGTTAAAGGCACTAGTCAATTGCATTGGAGAAATAAAATCTTTCATTTGTAAATGTGAAATTTTGGATTTTTGAGATTGTCTAAATTGAAAAGTGATCTTTGTGCCTAAGACACCTTTGAGCCACTAGGGCGTCTTGCTCCCTGGAGTGATTCTTGTTGCTGTTATAAACTTTCATATTCAGCCATTAGTGCCAACTCACTTTTCAACCATTGGAATTTGCTAAAAGTTTGCCACAATAATCTACTAATCTCAACGCATCTTTTGGGTGGACTCTTTGGAAGTTTTAGTGGTTGAATTTGCTGCTGTAATTTTTTTTTTCTACATCCATAAGGCTGCAACTATATCTCTACAATACTATTTTATTACAACCTTGTTTCATGCTAAAGTCTTGCTCTTTCATACTTGAGTTAACTAGTCATTGCTAGCTTGTCTCTTGCAATATTAACTAGAATTTTAGCATCTTTATTCGAAGCTCTTAATATTATTTTATTACTAATATATATTACTGTTTATTTCTGCAATTAGGGACAACAAGATTAACTTTCTTTTCCAACATAATATTGGGCTTTTATCTCCGTTTTCCTTGTGTCTCGGGGATGTACGATCATCAGTTGGAAAGTATACTACGTTGTGGCATATATTCTACCATATACGAGACTCTTTTCAAGCCCTTTTCACCTTCCATCATTGTCCTATAGAAGGATTCTTCTTCATCTCTTCATTTTCCATCTCATTTCCCCCAGGATCACTAGGATTCCCCCCTTGAGGTGATTACTTCATCTCAAAAGTGACGAGAATACATGCCTAAGGTGACAGTGGGTAGGTGTTCTCTTAGTTATCTCGTTTTTGTGGTTGGGTCAAGATTTTCCCTACCTACAAGTTGCGTGATAACATTTTGGCACCGTTGTTGGGGAGGATTTTGAATCCTCTTCCGAAACCTAACGACACTTTGACAAGCTATCCCAAAGCCTTCCCCTAGATTTCTTGGTGACTCCACTTGCAGGACGTTCCCCTTCCACCCTTTATGAGATCTTCTTAGGCTCATCTGGCGACTCCGCCTTCCAAGAACCTACCTTTCCTTGTTTCCCCATTTCCATCCTTTCATGAGCCTTGAGTTCATCTGACGATTCCATTGAGGTATTACCCTAAGTAATGGAACCATATCCTCCCAGGAATTACCATGGGATTTACATAAAGTCTATCCCTCTTTGGATATTCAAAATATCCCCGGATATCCAAGTTATTGCTCTCTAGAGTGGAGGGAAAGTTTCCCTAAATTTATTGGCAATCCATGTCGTCAATCATATGAAGTATGCTTCAAGCTTAAATGTGCTACATGAAGATGTGATGATGAATTTTTTTGTATGTTCACTGGAATCAAGTCAAAATATTTGGCTTGCAAACTCATGTAAGCCGAAGAGTATCCCATCTTATACAAAACTCATTGAAGAATTTCTCAGGAATTGTCGGCCAGCTACCTAGAATTTGCAAGATACTTTCCAATAGCTCAAATACACTCTTCACAGGGAAAGTTTTCCTATAGATGAGGATGAAGAAAAGCTTGAAGAAGATCCCGATGAAGTTTCTCATGTTGAATATTCGGATGAGACATTTGATGAAGATGAAGTTCTTATATCTTCCCTTCCGCTTGATGAAGACATCCATGCCTCTGCTCCTCCTGCACATCAGGAAGAGAACATGATGAGTTGTGACCCTTTTGAAGATCTTAATGATACTTTATTCCATGAATTTGGAAGTGAAGAAGTATTAGAGGATCCCTTGGATGTGACAGATATTTTTGAAAGGAGGAAGACAAGCACTTTGTATTAAGGATCAAGCCCCTTGCGATGAAGAGGAAATGGAGGGGCATGCACTTAAAGAGAAAGAAGAATCATGACGAGGAACAACATGTTGAGACATCATTATATTTGCTCCCACTTGATGAGGGCGAGGTCGTTCAAACTTGTCTTCGTCCTACAAATGAAGACGAAGAAACAATTAGACTCGATTATGCAGATGATCTTGTGCATAACCTCTCCAACATGGTTAATCTACACGTTGACGATTTCATACAGGTTGGTAGACGTAGATGGGATTTTGGTCATTTCATTTTGATAGAGACCCCATTTACGACATTGAGGGTAGCTCTTAAGCAAAATGGGTTGAGTTTTCATCGTCAGAGGACTGGTCTCCATGCATGTATGATTCATATGATATGGTTACAGATTTGTTCTTCCCCTTCGAGGATGACTTGTCGCAACATACTCAGGGTGATCTTCAATCATCCCTTGATATGTAACCTTTGGGGGAATCATGCAAATTTTTTTGGTGAGGATTTTTAGCCATTGTGCTCAGAATTTGATAGGCACCATATCGTGTCTAGCTCGGGGCACTCCGAGGTCCACACTACTAAAAAAAAGTACTATCATGTTGAGAATTTTTGTGGGGATTTGCAGATAAAGAAGAAACGTTTCCTAAGTCTTAGGGAGGAGTTTTTCTCTAGACATGAGGTTATTCCTTACCTCTTATATTCTTCTTTGAGAAGCCATGTAGTCTTCTTCCGATCTCTCCTCTCCTCTCAGTTTTCAACAAGAAGTGGATATTTGTGCGTGAATGAAGATGAACCATCGTCTATATACGATAGTCCTCTTCATAGATGGGTTGATTGAGATTGTGGCTATCACTTCAGGTGGGATTCCTTGGATGATCAGAATTGAAGATATTCTTTCCAGCAAGATTTCCTCCCTCCCACCCATCTCCATGATTTTCATTTAATTTCATGATTATATATCTATTTATGCTCATGATCATTACATGTTTGACTTATCTTTGTTGTTTTACATAATTAAGCATAGGGGGAGATACTTTGATGAGATGATCAACTGGTTGCACTAGTTGTATGACTTCACCGGACATCACCTATCACTTGATCTTCAGGGCCCCAAGGCCATAGGTAAGTAGGCATGTCATCTTTCTTTCCTTTCATTTTCATCTTGATTTCTCATAGTAGCTTAGCTGCATTTAATATTTCATTTTTCTCTACTTGCATATTGATTTCATGATTAGTTTAGAAATTTTTGAAAAAATGCTAAAATTTTATTTTCCAGATTAGTTTTCATTTTTGGTTTTGATGTATATGGATGAAGGGAGATTGAACCACCCTATATTTTACAGTGTGATGTTTTAGTATAGGCAGAAGTCTACCAGGAGATGTTGTGGTTCTCATGCACTCTACGACGAGCACATGTCCCCAAGTAGGACCCATATGTTATCCCTGACTCCTAGGGATAACTAAGGAGATGGTGTCTCAATTCCATGAGGTTGCAGACATGGATTTTCGAGATAAAACTTGACCAATAATGTCCACTTACACAGACATAGAACTACCTCACCACCATAGCTCCAAGTTCGTCACGTCAGTATCCATTGCATCAGCTGGCCTCTAGAAGACATTGGGTCTTTCTCCATGAGGTACAAGTCAGGTATTATGGTGAGTGTCATTTCAATATTTGATGCATTTGAGTTTGTTACATCTTTTAATGCTTTTGATTTTGTAATATTTGCTTGGACATTATGCTCTTTGCCCTGTTTCACTTTGGTGGTTGACATTGCACCCTAGTAAGTGGGTCACCCTTACAGATAGGTATGCTACTGGGAGGTCTTTTTGATGAGTCATCATGCCATTCTTGACCATACTTGTCAGTTTCCACACTTCATCCCCTCATCTCCTCAAATTTTTGTTTTTTCGGGTGTACTGATCCAAGAAGGGGTTGTACCTCACTTCATGGGAAGAAGGGGATAAAGGCCTAAAGGATTGTGGCTAGAAAAAGATAAAATCCAAACCATTAACCTTCTATATGCTCACCCAGGGATCTCGAGGACAAAAAAATGTCTCTCATAGAAAAATAATGGGACCTATAAAATAATGACTAATAACAAATGCCAACCAGGGAGGAGCATGTGTGGGCACTGTTTTAATTGCTTAGGTAGAAGCCCCACACATGTTTCCAACTTGGGGAATTATGATGTGACTGGGGTAGACTCAAGGTGGGCACAATTTTTCATGCTTAGGTAGAAGCCCCACCTTGGCTTCAACCTGGAAACATATTAAAAGAATAAAAGGCAAAAAATGGGCTTGGAAAAAGGTTGCATTGAAAACAAAGGTGAAACATACCCTCTACAAAGGCACCCATACGTGAGACACTACAACCCCTTGTATGTCATGAATCCCATGACCAAAAATATTCCTCTCATCCATGACACCTCATCCACATGACTTAGAATAAGGTCCCCTCAGGAAACACCCCTAAACTTGAGGAACGATTCACTCAATATGTCATTTTGTCAACCCTCCCATACCTAAACTTGACAAATTGCATAGAGTCTTTGAGCATTAGTTTGTTTTGATGAGGTAGTTTTGATGCACTTTCTTAGATGGCTCTTTTATTGATATTATTTACTCATCATGATACTTTGACTTGATATCCTTGGAAGGTGTATCCATTTGTCTTTGGAGGACCCAACTGGTGGACAATTTTGAAGGAAAAATCCTAGCTTGGGCTTCCATGGGGCTTGAATCCCACAGGTTGGATGCTAAGGGACCACATGAAGAATCACGAGGACATGCCTTTGGAGGCTTATATGACATCATGGAGGACCTAACCTATCCCCTACCACCCAAACAATTTTCTTAAGAGAGGAAAAACATCACCTTCTTGGAGCTTAATGTCATACATGGGATAGGATGTGGTGATGATGTGACACTTGGCACTTTGATGAGGAATGGCACCTTGATTTGGTGGAGAGAGGTCATAGTTCCTTGGAATATGGATTTTGGAACGCCAACGTCCCTTCTCCAATCTCAACAACTTGCAAAAGTGCCAAAACGTCACCCTAAGAGGGTGACGTCATGTTTTAGGGTTTCTTTCATGTGAAAAAAGTATGAATTAAATAATATTATTTTGTAAAGGGTAAATATTAGGGATGTTGACCCCTTATCTTGTGGTTTACCCTAAAATATGTGGACAAACTATGTTTAGAACATTTTTTATAAATAGAGATCATTTGTATCTCATTTTCATCATATCTCTCCCATTGTGAGAGGCTCTCCTAGTTGAAATTTCCGCCCTCTTTGGGAAATCTCTTCTCTCTTGTGCTCTTGTCTTGGTTTCTGTTGGCTATTGGTGGATGAAGTAATGCACTAGCTCTCTTGGAGGATATTTTTTTCTTTATGGTGGATTTTGCTTGGTGAATCAAGGTTCTATCTTTTTAAAGCTTTAACTAGGTAAGGGTTATAAGTTCATTTCTCTCTTTTCTTGGTTGTAAGGTTGATTTGACAATCTCTTGGGGAGTACAAGGGGATACAATTCCCTCCAAGTCCATCATAATTTTTGTGAAATAATTTGTTGTGCAAAGGATACTAGGAGGAGTAAAAGGGATTACACCCTCCTAGGTTTTCCTTGTTGGTTAGGGTTTGCCTTGAGGAGTAAAAGGGCTTACAACCCCAAGGAAGTAAATCATACAACTTGTTGGATAAAGAGACTCCATTTACCCAATAGTTAAAGGCATTTGTCAATTGCATTGGAGAAATAAAATATTGCATTTGTAATTGTGAAATTTTGGATTTTTGAGATTGTCTAAATTGGAAAATGATCTTTGTGTATAAGGCACCTTTTAGCCACTAGGGTGTATTGATTCTTGGAGTGATTCTTGCTGCTGTTATAAAATTTCATCTTCATCCATTAGGGTTGCATAAACCCTAATACAACTCTCTTAATAACTCAATTTTCAACAATTGGAATTTGCTAAAAGTTTGTCACAATAATCTACTAATCTCAGCGCATCTTCTGGGTGGACTCTTCGGAAGTTTTAGTGGTTGAATTTTCTGCTGTAAATTTTTTTTTTCTACATCCATAAGGCTGCAACTATATCTCTTCAATACTATTTTATTACAACCTTGTTTCATGGTAAATTCTTTCTCTTTCATACTTGAGTTAACTAGTCATTGCTAGCTTGTCTCTTGCAATCTTAACTAGACTTTTAGCATCTTTATTTGCAACTCTTATTATCGTTTTATTGATGATATATATTACTGTTTATTTCTGCAATTAGGGAAAACAATCTTAACTTGCTTTTCAAACATAATATTGGGCTTGTATATTCATTTTCCTTGTGTCTCGAGCATGTACAATCACCACTTGGAAAGTATACTATGTTGTGGCATATCTTCTACCATATACGATACTCTTTTCAATCCCTTTTCACTTTCCATCATTGACCTTTAGGGGGAATCTTCTTCATCTCTTCATTTTACATCTCATTTCCCCCAGGGTCACTAGGATTTCCCCCCTTGAGGTGATTACTTCATCTCTAAAGTGACAGGAATACCTGCCTAAGGTGACAATGGGTAGGTGTTCATTTAGTTGTCACCATTTTTTGGTTGGGTCAGGATTTTCCCTACCTACAACTTGTGCGATAACACCTTCAATGTGTTTCAAGATGTAAATTCATAATCATCTCATCATCTGATGATAGAACTATGAGGGATATCCTATAAAAAAGTAATATGCTACTCTATGAAGATTGGTAGTTAATATTGGAAATGAAGAAAACATATGTTCTTTGAGTTGCACATGAAATGCGACAGACTAATAAACATTTGCAGGGTCATGGTAGTAACAATCAAATGTATTTTTTCAAATGGACAAGAAGGTTTAGTTATAATAAAGTCCGTAACTCATATTTGACTTTAAAAAATGAGAAATTCATAGAGTCTAGGCTAATTTTATTCAAAGTGGTGAGATATTGATAACCTTTAGAAATAAACTATAAGAGAATACAAAAATACTTTGATCACATATCACCTATAAATCTTTTGGTGAGTTCGTTCATGGTACTTCAAAGGAAACTTTGGACTTAAAGTGTGTTCCTCCTAGACTATCACTAGTATAGGCGAACTCCTAATGAGTAATAAAAATATGTGGAAAATGGTTGTGTATAACTGTATTTTTTACAAAATAAAAGAGATACAAAGTATTTATATAATCAATTAAACAGTGGCATAAAAAATTTCAATATATTTGATGAGTGGAGCTTATAGTGCATACCAATAACATCCACATGTCTTGATTACATGTGATAGCAATTGAAGAAAAATATTTTTTTAACTCACCTAATGTTTGTTTGGATGAGTGATAGAAATTCAATCTTAGCCTTCTTCTCAACTGCTTTAGTTAAATGTTGAAGAACTTATTTGTCTTTCAACAAGTCAATTCCTGCATTCTTGCTTAAAGTTTGAGGCCAAACAACCAACAATTCTCTATAACAAGAAGGTATTTCATCATTACCTCCCCATGCTAAGAAAAATAATTTTTCTTTACTTTCTACCCAAAAAAAAAAACTTTTTATTCACTTGCACCTCATAAAACACATCTTTATTCTACTATGCAACAATAATTGGATGTTCAACAAATAAAGATTTTAATTTTTGATGCACTATTGGCCACATTCAAATAGTTCACATCAATTATTGCATCCCAAAATCATATGGGGACAAGGAAGTGCATTATTAAAATAATATCCATTCAAACATTGTGCTATACTCAATATAACACATCATGAGCCCTTTGTGGTGAATAAATTTGAAACATGCTAAATTGTATTGAAAACATTGTAACAACTCCCATTACCAAGGTGAAGTAAAGGATGTTAGCATGGTATTCTACTAATATAGCCAAGTTATAGATGTTGCAAAGTGTAGTGCAATCTAAGGCTTTTGGTACATCTTCTGAGGCACAATCACTAATCCTGCAACATAAACACATAATAAGACTACATCACATACATACTCATGATAAAATCCATAACCATTCGTAATCACTAAATTATAATTCTACAATTGTTTTATGAATAAGAATGCTATGGAAGACAAAGTAATTGTGTACATATGTCATTCCAATAAAGTAGTTTGGGATATAAATCACATAAATAAAACATTTGCCTCACATTAATGTAAATCCCTATCACTAAATTGCATAATAGAGGAGGCTTATATAAGACTTCATTCATCCAAAATATTTCACCAAGTTTAGAAGTGGTTATCATCATCTTTATTAGCCATAAAGTTTATTAGTGGTAGAGTATAGCAATGCACTATAGATTAGGTATTGTAGAGTATATAAGCATTTTGTATATTGAGTTCTAGATTGGGGTTTCAACGAATTCCTTTCATTGTAGCATTATCATCTTGAATATATATATATATATATATATATATATATATATATATATATATATATATATATTTGTAAATAAAAAAATGTTATTTTCTCATAAAACAATTGTGATTATACATGTCAAAACAAGTTCTATGGATTGCCACCTGTTCCACCAAACTAGTGGAAACCGAAACAGATGCCCCCTTGTTGTTCTGGTTAGAAAAAAAGAAAAAATTCACCACCTGTTCCTCCAAACAGTTGGAAACATGAACATGTGGTAGAAGAATATGGAGACAAAGTTTTCTAAGCATGCAACAAGAAGACTGAACATAACATGTCCTGAAAATCTGGACAGAGCACAAAACATGAAAGATGAACATGAGTACAAAAAATTAACGTTAAAAGAGATATTAAAACCTGCTATCTTGAGTGTCATCGTGAGGATTAAAGACATAAGGTTGCACATAGGTTGGGCAGCGCTGCTGACCTTGCGTGTATGAGAAATCATCGAACAAGATGCCAAGTCTTTTGTTGAGAAGAGTTTGCTATGGAGATGCTCCATCATTTCCCTCCACATCTCGAAGATGAGCTCCAGATGTTCTAGCACCATGAAGCAGAGTGAGTGTGATTCTCGGGTAATGGTTGAGGTTCAACTGGGAAGTCAGCCAAAGGAGTTTCTTCTTGGATTATGCATGTTGCCTCCTCCATGGCTTATGCTGCAGTAGTTGCAAGGAGACTGATGCTGGGCTGGTCTTAGCGGTCCAGAACTGTGTAAAGGAGGGAGTCTGGCGGCACCGAAATTGGTTCCTCTGGAATTTCCTCTACATAGGCCATGGGAGGTGAATTTGGCCAGTTATTCTCTCAAATCAATGCGGTCTAAGAAGCCTATGTAAGATTGTGAATGAATTTCTTCCTGACTTCATAACAATACCAAGAGGCACCCCTCTTGGGCTTTCCATGCTCTCGGGGCATGGTGAAGAAGTAAAACTAGGTGAAACTTAGCAGAAGAGCGGACAGAGCTAGGAGACTAAGCGGAGCAAAGTACAAATGTAAAAATTGAGCCGAGTGAAATGAGCAATAAAAAATTTGGATGAAATGGAGGAGCACCAGGGGTGCTGAGGTGACCTCGCACATGCCTCCTGTACCCGTCATCATCCCTCCACCATAGCACACTGAAATCTCCATTAAACCTGCATGAGGGACCTGTCCAACCTGCCCAGGAGTGCAATAAATTCTATCCTCCATCCAATAATTGAAGGCGAGGGTGGCGACATGCCTCATAAATAGCTTGGGATGCATGTTAGTTGCGTGACATCCCATCCAGGGACATCTTGAATATTAATTACAAACTTTACAAATTATTACAATGTATTATAGATATTACATTTTTTCCTCATGTTGCAACATATTTCTACATGGATATAAGCATTTTTCAGCATCTATCATCCCTACATGGATTTCTCAATTAGATCCTACTTGTGATTGTGCCTCTTGATGTTACATTAGGTGCTTTCCAATACTTTGTATTGAAATTGTGATCCATCCCAAAGAAAATCAAGAAGATGATGGATCACTGATATCTCACATGAATCCCAAAACATGGGGATGGACATTTTCAATTGTATCAATGAATAGTCAGGCTCTTAATTATGATTGAAGACACTTTATTCTAATTAAAAACAATTGCATGCATTCACTTAACATAGGAAAGTCAATTTTTTGTAGAGGGAAAATTTGTTGAACCTTGTAATATACCTAGGATATATTACCACTATGTAATAATGTAAAACATTTATATAGTAATAGTAGTCATATAGGTTAATATTATATTAATTTTGTAATAAGGATAAGTCATGCCCTTTTTCAAAGGACACGACTTATCATCCCCTACATGTTTTTATAAACACATCCATTGTATTCAAATAAATCAATCTCATATATATATATATATATATATATATATATATATATATATATATATATATATATATATTT
>ML781647.1:760111-774162 GCA_009831015.1 Picea engelmannii | reverse complement strand
ATATATATTTCTATGCATTCATAATGATCTCATTAAGAGAAGCATTGGATTCACTTCTAGTGGTATCAGAGTAATTTTTCCACTAGCATGTGGTCAAGTTATTTTTCTAGTAGAAAAAACTTCAAGTTGGTGGCCACTCTTGAAGAAATCCAAGTAGGGTTGGTGGCCCATCCATTTACATCTTTCCTCCTATGTGAGTCAATTCTATTTCCTTGTTATCCCATGGCCAAATTACATTAGAGTCAATTCTATTTCCTTGTTATCCCATGGCCAAATTCCATTAGCTTGTGGCCAATTTTTATTCCAAAGGACAATCACCTAAAGATAAAATACCTCTACTACAAAGAATTTAAGACCAAATAAAATATCATTGCTAATACAATCTGAATATCCTCAATACCAGTACCGAAGTGCTCAACTAATAGAATTAAATAAAATATTTAAAGGTTGAAAAATAAATTTAATAGCACTAAACCTCAAATTTAGTTCAAGTCTCTACATCATGGGGTAAAATATTGGTATCTAAGCCAACCATAGTCACATTTTTGGAAGTAATTGCAGAAGATGGTCAATTTGCATGGGTTATAAAAACCATATTCCAAGCCTTGAGCATCGACTAAATTGTGACGATACTGAACTATTTTGGCTTGTGACTATTGTTGTCCCTAGCTAATAGATCTAACAATGTAAACTTACTCCCCATTTTGTTAGGAAGAATTCCATGGGGTAATATTAGTTTCCAAAAGTGCTTGCAAAAATATTAACAAGGACATTTTGAGGTCATGATGCATTGGTTTAAGTCTACTACTTTTCATACCAGTCATACAATTCTATATTGAGGTAGATTTGTGACACCTAGTCTAAACATGCTATGATTTGGACCTTTTATGGACATGATTGTTTGATCGTTTTTGTCCAAATCCGGTTAAAAATTCAGAAGAATTGTTGGAATTGCAGATATCAATTGTTGAGATTTCAAAATCCAAATGCAATAGGGTTTTTGAAGGCGTTGAATATGCATAATGAAATTTGACCAAAAATATATAGCTATATTCTAGTGATGTTGTCAGAAAAGGTCCAAATCATATAACATTTATACTTCTTCACTTTGTGAGAGTCCACATAGTTGTAGAATACCACTAGAAGAAATTCAAAATAAATATTAAAGAAATAAAGGAGAAGCAAAGGTGTAGTGCCATCAAGACAATCATCTCCTATAACATAGATTACATCGAATCCAATCTAAATTATATTTATGTTAAAAGAGTAAATCATGTTTAAAGGAAGTTTCAATATTTAAAATCATCCTTTAATATCTACAACTTACATTGTCATTATAAAAGCTAAGGGAAAATTGCCAAATTTTGTCTAAAAATTCGGAACTGTAGTTACTAATGTTTTGAGAGGTTTCCTTTGATTAAACACTACTACAACACATGCCTTAGAAAATATTGAGTTGATTAGTGGCATCAAAGGAGAATAACAATCATACGAATTGATTTCTTTGACAACCACCAATCGTTCTCCTATCTTACACCTCCATCTCGTGACTAAGTTGGACATGATATATTTAGTCATAATCCACAACAATTGAAATAGAAGATACCAATTCATGGAAGAGGGAATTAGGGAAAAAAATGGGGCATCTCTTCCTTTTTTATATAAAGGAATCAATAATTGGCCATGATTACTTAGGTGAGGCCCATGTTCAAATCTAGTTGGTTGTCACTATAACCCCTAGGCTAGTGCCAACAACTCGCAAGATAATTCCTAGTAGGAAACTTATTACTTAGTAAGGGACGAGATGTCCTAAGGCACCCAAGGGGTCTTTATCCCAGGGGGTGTCTACCCTTCTAGCCTTATCATAATGGGCCAAAGTCTCATTTGGGTTTTGAACTTGGGTCAATAGAGTGTGAGACCTACCTCCCAACCATTTGAGCAAACCACTCAATGGGCCAAAGTCTTTGCCTTGGTAAATTCATTTAAAAATAAAACTGGGCACTGAGCATAAGACAAAAGGAAATATTTGAACTCTAATTGTATTGGTCCAAAAAGCCTTTATTTCTCTTTGTCAACCAAGATCTTATATTTCACCTTAGGGTCATATTGGTAGGTTTATTTTTGTTTGTTTGTTTTTAAATACAAGTAAATTCAAAAATATATGTATGTATATACATTTTCATAAATTGTCGGTAAGAGGAAATAGAAAGGTGTATATCATTACCTTTATTTCAATGAATTATAAGAAAGGAGTGTTTTCAATTTTAAAATATTTAATTCAAGGAAAGTAAAAAAGAAAAAAGAAAAAAAGAAAAAGAAAAAAGAAAAAAGAAAAAAGAAAAAAGAAAAAAGAAAAAAGAAAAAAGAAAAAAGAAAAAAGAAAAAAGAAAAAAGAAAAAAGAAAAAAGAAAAAAGAAAGAAGAAAGAAGAAAAAAGAAACAAAAATAATAAAGAGAAGGAAGGAAGGTTTTTTATAAAGGTATTTCAGCCTCGGGTGTTGTTCTACTATTTAAACTCAAATTTACAATTCAAAGAAAATATATTAGCTTTGTTATTTGTCTAAATGATGAGGAAAATTACATTAACATCGACATGGTGAATCAATTATTAATTCCAAAACCAAGTATAATTGAAAAGAAAAGACACTTTTGACCAAGAGCAATTTGAAATTAAATACTTACAACTAATGATTGATGATTATAAATTTGTATCCCAATTCCATGTTACAACTATGTACATTAATAATGTTGACATAATTCTATGTTAAACGTAGACATAAACATTGGGCACCTTCATATTCAAGATGAAGATTTTTTTTACCTTCTCTTATAAGAAGAAGAAGATAACATTATAGGACGTTACAATGGAGTCATTCTCAATAGTGGCCACACTACAAGACCTGAAGGAGGTATCAAAGGTGATCCTTCAAGATATATAAAAGTCAATAAAAAAATTGTAGAATCACTTGGAAGAAGTTGACAAGGTTGTCACTAACCAAGATGAAGAAATTTCTTGCCTTAAGAATCATAGTCAAGGCTCGATCACACAAATTAAATATCTTGAAGATGCTAGGGAAACCCTTAAATATGAAGTGCATATCCTATAATGTAAATTATAAGAGTAGGTCAACATGACAAGAGGATTCAAAGAACAACTACGAGCGTTAAAGAAAAAAAATTGTGACTTACAAGTGAAGGATCAAGTGCCAATTTGACAAGACATTACAGTTCAATGTGATTGAGAATCATAAGAGAAGAAGGATTCCAAGAAAAGTTTTGAGAATATCTTGATAGACAAATATAAGGAAATTAACATTCAAAGAATCATAGTCAAACCCTGCTTATGGAAGTAAAAAATAAAACGTAAGGATATATCAATCCTAAAGGTAGATAAAGATATATCCATGGATGCAAGTGAATTAAGCAAGTTTTTAGAAGTTGAGAATATAGATAAATAAACCTTAATCGATCTAATTGAATCAAGAAAGATTTTAGAAGTTTAAATTATAGATAAAGAGACCTTAATAGAATTGATCGAAACTAAAATTAGAGTGCCATTACTAATGAAGTTTTATTAGTGAAAGAGAATCTAGTAAATGAGTTCGAGAAATAATTGAATGACAAGTCAACATCTTTAGATTTTGATCCTAATTTATGAGGGGACAAGATAAAACACAAAAAACATGATAGAAACACAAGGATATAGTAATACTCAATATCTATTAATGAACGAAATATGCAAGAACTGTAAAAATGCAGAGTGAAATGAACTCTCTAGAATGGTGGTAGCTTATCTCTTAGAAGAGATGTGTCGGCTACACACATTCGCAAGAATATGATTACAATGAGGCCAAAAAGGCCTTTTAACATAAAACATCAATGAAAAAACCTTAAAAACCCAAAACCCTAACTCCAGAAGATGAAACACCAAAAGGTCCACTGTGGTTAGTTGATATGTCAACTTCCTAAGGGAATTACTTTTGCATACGATCTCCATTTGGGGCACTCGGTAGTCTATCATAAAGGTATAGAAGATAAATACACATTCCGAATGGACCAATAATGTCATTGATTATCTATAGGGTTATTCTAGGTCAAAAAACGTCTTTTATAGCCTCAAAATGACCTTGGAAGTTCGGGACCTAAAAAGCTGTAGAAAAAATGCCAAGATGGAAACTATATTTTGAACTAGTGGAATAGGTGGGTGACCACTGATGTCCACCTGGATCAGTTCTACTCCCTTAGGAAGAAATGGTATCCATTGCGTTGAGTGCCCCCATCAAATGGGGAAACTTCTGTTGAACTTGATGCTTGGTGCGCAATGGAGATACAAATGAAAATACAGTTGAGAACACAAAAATATAGTGGAACCCAACTTCTATTGATCAATAACATAATACTATAGAACACAAATTGTATATAATGGTGGTATCTTATCTCTGAAGAGAAAGATATGTCAGCTACGCTCATTCACAATAAGCATTACATCACACTCCATTGCATGCTCAAAGGACCTCCTTCACCTTAATTATGTATGAGAGAGTGAGAGGAGAATAATTCCCATGATGCATGTGGGATATATTGGTCTAAGTTTAAAAAATTCCATAGGCATGTAAAACACTAGGACTTCTCGAGAGGTCACCCATCCAAATACTACTCTAGCCCAAGCATTCTTAACTACAGAGTTTTAATGGGATCTGGTGCATTAACATTATAGGCATGTACATATGATGGTTGTAATTAACAAATGGAGATGGTATTACATTACAATTCCCATCAAAAGGGTGAATATCATGGTTTATAAAAACCATAGACTCGAAAAAGTTGATTCAATGGAAAAGGTGGATGGCCACTGAGATCCCCATAGATCAGTCCTCCCCCCTTAGGAATCAATGGTTCCCATTGCATCAATTTCCCTTGGGAGATGGAGAAATTTTTGCTCAATATGAACCTTGGTGAGATAATTTCCTTTCTCATGTAGTTCTCTTTCTTTTACTTGGCATTAGCTTGATGAGGGATGTCATGAACATGTTGTTGGAGTCGCTAGATCTGTTCAATAAATATCATTGCATGATCTACCTTGGTATGAGTGTGGGAGGACTCTGTCGGTGAAGATGCAACATGAAGAGATATATAAATAGGGGATAATGGCTTGAACCCCAATCATATTTGAAAAGGGTTGTGGCCAATAGAGTTGTGTTGAACATATGAAAGACTCTCATTCTTTAGAAGGGAGCATCTATAGATTGGACATTAGGTAAGGGAACATCAGGAACCAAGTCAATGGAATTCTTGACTTGGATGTGCAGAGGCACTCCTATAGGTGAAAAATATCTTTGTGCTCCTCTACAATATTTTCGACATACTTCTGTTGTATATAAAAGTATTCAGCCAAGGCTATGGTGGTCACAATGACCTTCTGTTCACCTTCTGACAGGATCATGAAGAGGGAAAACTTTGTGGTCTGAGAGATTAATTGGTGACACTATTTTACATATATAAATGAAATGGCAGTATTTGGAACTACCTATGGTACTCTGTAGAGATGACCTCCTAGAGTAACAATGACACTGGGGAGCCAAGACTCATAAACATTGTGGCATTTACACATATATGTTTTTTCTAAAAGAACGTCAAAAAATTTGAGTGGGGAAACATCAAACACTACCTTATCTTTGAAGGGCTTGATTTCATAGGGAAGGCGACATTACTAGTTGACGTGGATGTCTCGTCCCCTGCTCAACCATCCGATGGTGTATGGTTGGGGGTGTGGAATTTTTGAAAACTTCATTCTTTTGATGACCTAAACTGAGATCAATTTCTTCTGACTCCCACTGTCAATAATGAAATGCAGTGGGGTCTCTTTCACCCACATAGTGAATGGAAGAGGGAGGCTTCTCATGTTCTTCTAGTTGGATTGGTGTGGATGCGATGGTAGCAATGGGTTTTACATCGATGATTTGTTTCCCTTTATTGTGCTCTGAATAAGATTCTGAGTTGGGTTCTGATTATTTTTCTTTGAGCTTGGCCACCAACGACTGTTTTGAGAGACATTCATCAATGTTGTGCCAGGGGATTTTGTGGAACTTACACCAGTTTTTGCTATCCTTCTTCAACTTCTCATCACCCTTCTTAACAAGTGGGTTGGAATGATTTTTTGAGATTGAATCTCCTTTATTTGTCCTTAATTCTATGAGTTAGGGTTTCCTTTACCATGCTTCTATTGTGGCATATTTTCAAACCCAAACTCCTTCTTACTCTGCTTCTTGAATTTCTTCTTGATTTTGACTACATATCGATAAACAACTCCCAATGAGGAGATGTACAAGAAATCCATCTCTATTTGGATATTCCTGTGTAGGAAAATGTGGTACTTTAGAACCAGGTGCCACTCGGAGTCTTTGATACCTAGTTTTTGCTATCCTTCTTCAACTTCTCATCACCCTTCTTAACAGGTGGGTTGGAATGATTTTTTGAGATTGAATCTCCTTTATTTGTCCTTAATTCTATGAGTTAGGGTTTCCTTTACCATGCTTCTATTGTGGCATATTTTCAAACCCAAACTCCTTCTTACTTTGCTTCTTGAATTTCTGCTTGATTTTGACTACATATCGATAAACAACTCCCAATGAGGAGACATACAAGAAATCCATCTCTATTTGGATATTCATGTGTAGGAAAATGTGGTACTTTAGAACCAGGTGCCACTCAGAGTCTTTGATACCCAGTTTTTGCTATCCTTCTTCAACTTCTCATCACCCTTCTTAACAGGTGGGTTGGAATGATTTTTTGAGATTGAATCTCCTTTATTTTTCCTTAATTCTATGATTTAGGGTTTCCTTTACCATGCTTCTGTTGTGGCATATTTTCAAACCCAAACTCCTTCTTACTCTGCTTCTTGAATTTCTGCTCGATTTTGACTACATATCGATAAACAAATCCCAATGAGGAGATGTACAAGAAATCCATCTCTATTTGGATATTCCTGTGTAGGAAAATGTGGTACTTTAGAACCAGGTGCCACTCAGAGTCTTTGATACCCAACTTTGAGTGTAAGGTATGGAAGACGTTAGTGTACTCTGGCATTGGCTGGTCTCTTTCCTGACATAGAGTCTTCCATATCATACACTAGTCATCATAGCTTCCAACAGGGTAGTACAACTCCTTGAGAGCATCCACAAAGGATACCCAGGTGGGTTCTCTCCAGAATGGTGTAGATTCATCTTCATTGTACCTCTCCCAGTAACCTTCCCACCAAGATTTGACATGGGGAAGGGATTTAAGAAGCGCGAAGGTGATCTTTTCACCGTCAATTTTTTTTTGGACAGAGTAATAACCTTATAGCATATTCAACCATTTTTATATAGCATATGCATCTATATGTCCTTCAAATAAGGGGATATCAAAATGAACTTTTACCTTGAAGGGTGTCGTAACTATGAAATGGCTTCTTGTTGAAGATGTCTCAACCACCATCAATATTCGTCGAAGGATCTGAACGAAGTTGTCCATCATATTGTTCCTTTATTGCACAAGGGATTCCTAAAGAAACATATTGAAAGGATATTCTGCTCTGTCATCTCTCTTTTCTTCCACCATGGTAGGTTTCTTGGGTTGGCAAGAACAATTGTACTAAAGCGAAACTAGATCGAGACCCAACTCTCTATACCCTGACCTCGTTGGTGCCATGCACTAATAAACGACAAGGACCATACTTCTCTGATACCACTAATCCATATTTATTAGGGGACGAGATGAAACACATAAATATTATAGAAACATAGAGATACAGTAACACTCAATTTCTATTAATGAATGAAATATGCAAGAACTGTAAAAATGCAGAGTGAAAGGAACTCGCTAGAATGGTGGTAGCTTATCTATGAGAAGATATGTAGCGGTCACACCCTTTCGTAAGAATATGATTATAATGAGGGTGAAAATGTTATTTAACATAAAACATCAATGAGAAAACACCAAACATCCAAAGCCTTAACCCCAGAAGATGAAATTCTAAAAGGTTTGTGAGCCCTAATGTGTTTAGTTGATACATCAACTTCCCGAGGGCGTTACTTTTGCATACGATCTCCATTTGGGGTGCTTGGTAGTTTGTCATATAGGTCTAGCCAAGGAGTAAACATTCTGAGTGACCCAATACATGAATTTGGCTATCTATTAGGTGCTTCCAGGCCAAAACAATATCCTTTAGGGCCTCAAAACAACCCCATAAGTTCATGACCCAAAAAACCGTAGAAAAACTGCCAAGATGGAAACTGTATTTTGAGCTACTGGAATAGGTGGGTGACAATCGATGTCCACCTAGATAAATTAGTCTAAGTTTACCCCATTATAATAATTCCCATGATGCATTTGGGATAAATTGTTCAAATTTTACAAAATTCCATAGGCATCTAAAACACTAGGACTTTCTGAGAGGTCACCCATCCTAGTACTACTCTAGCTCAAGAGAGCTTAACTACAGAGTTCTAATGGGATATGATGGATTGACATGGTAGGAATTTACATGTGATGGATGTAATTAACAAATGGAGATGGTATTAAATTTCATTCCCCATCAAAAGGGTGAATGTCATAGTTTATCAAAACCATAGGCTCGAAAGCGTTGATTCAGTGGAAAAGGTGGATGACCATTGAGATCCACCTAGATCAGATTTAGTCATGGTTGATGTTCCATGGATCACCTTTGATGAAGCCATTGACACACCCGTGAATACAAAAATATTAAATATCAACATGACATCTCAAGTATATCATGAAAAGACTAAACATGAGATTAAGAAGGATCAACATATCAAGGTACCATATTGGTACCCAAATTAAAAAAAAAATAGCATGAAAGAATCAACATATCAATGCCAACATTTTTCTTTCACATTGAAGCATCCTAAAATAAACACAACTAGAAGTCAACAACAAAGAATATTGAATCTATACTCTTATCATTAGAGATTTGTAGAAAGAATCCATTTAGGTTGGATTGATCATTTTTCGATGTGACCATATTGATGGAGGCTTTCAAAATCATATCACATCATGTCCTGGACCTTATCAAATAGGAAAAATTACATGATATGAATCATTCTATCAGAATCAATGTTATCTACCCATGTTTCGAGGAGAAAGCGTTTTAAGGGGGATGACTTGTAATATACCTAGCTGGTTATATTACCACTATGTAATGCTGTATAAACATTTATATTGTAACAATAGTCATGTAGTTCACAATTATATTAATGTTGTAATAATGATAGGTCATGTCATTTTTCAAAGGACATGTCTTATCACCCCCTACGTGTATTTATATACACATCCATTGTATTCATTTCATCAATCAATCTCATACAATATATTCATAATAACAACTATTTATTTATTTATATGTATATTATGAGGTTCTCTTTTTATGAATGATGATTTCATGAAGTGAACTATCAAATTTTATTCATACATGTATTTAGGCATGAATGAGGTTGATATATTATCCACCAATTGTCAGGGGCACAAAACCTAAAGTTGACTCATTGATGAAACTTTTGTGGTGTGTTTCATCAAGTAATTTTTTTTTTTGGAAATTGGAAGGCACCCTTGTCTAGCCCTATAACTCTTGGAAGAGGCCAACCATAGTGTTATTCCATGGTGAAGAATCCGATGGAGTAGAGCACTCATCCAAAAGAGGGTTGATTTTTTTTAGTGCAATTTGATTGATGTAGTAGTTTAAGAACACAAGACTTTAACACCCTCGAATTGAAAAAAATAAACAATCTAGTGAAATAGAGAGCCATCAACTACACTACATGTATTTAGGCTTGAATGAGGCTAATATGTTGGACAAAAACTAATGAGGTAAACTTTGTTGTGTGGTTCACTCAAGAAATTTTCCATTTGTAAAATCATCAACATGCACCATCATGTGGCCATGCAATGTTTGGGAGAGGCCACCTCTAACGCTATTGCATTGTGACGATTCAAATAAATTAGACTACTAATCTAGCGAAATATCAATTTGGGATTTTTTAGGAGTTGCAACTTTCTTGTTGGAGTAGTTTAGGGACATAGGTCCTTTGCTCTCCTGGGTGGAAAAAATCAAACAATGTGGCACAATGGGGAATCATAAAATCTATCATGTGTATTTAGGCATGACCAAGGTTAATATGTCATCCATTGAATGTCGAGGATGTGAATCCCAAGGTTAACTAGTTCACATAAATTTTGTTATGTCTTTCACTCCACTAGTTTTATATTAGGAAAATCATAAGCACAAACCCTTACTTGGCCACAAAATTCTTGGGATAGATATGGTTGGATTTTTTTTATGCGTTGCAATTCACTTACTGTAAGTATTTTAGGGACACATGTCCCAAACACTTTTCGGTGTAAACAATCAAATGACATGACATGATGGAAAACAATCAGTTCTAACATGTATATTTAAGCATGATCGAGGTTAATATGTTGGTCACTTCTTGTTGAGGAAACACATCCCAAATTTGATCTATTGATTCAACATTTGTTGTGTGTTTCACTAGAAATTTTTTTAATGTACCTAGGGAGGTACCCAAGGGGATAATGAATGTAATGTGGCCATAATAATGGAATAGGCACACTATGCAATTAAAAGAAAATAACATAATAATAAGGGGTAGTTAGCATGGACCCCTAGGAATACCCATGAGAAAATATAAATACACATGAGTATCATTATATTGGAGGTGTGTTGGATTGTATTGTTTTGTAGCAAGCATGGCTTGTGGAGTAATTCCTACCATAAGGATTATTTGATGGTGTTACCCTACGTCAATGGTTTTTATCTAAATTATTGGTGTTTTTCATGGTGAATGTTTGGATATATTTGGTGTTTAAGGGTTTATCTCTAATTTTTTCAGTTTATTCTCTCTTTTATATACCGAGGTTTACTACAAGTAGTATCATAGTTCTTTCTTGGGCACAAAGTGGGATATTATTTTTTCTTTTTGCATATTTTTGACAGAAAAAAGAGGATGGAAGAATTCAGGTTGATTTATGACGATTTCTATGCATAATTTGAAGAAACCAGCCATATATATAAGTTCCTCTTGAAAAAATACTCAATTTTTTAAAAACAAATTGTCCATGATAGAGTCCAGAAAGTGGAGTTATCGTTGATTTGAAACTAGCTTTTTTGTAGGGGTTTTTTCTAGTGATGAATGCAAGGTTTAGAATATGGATTTATTTTAATAAAGTGCATATATTTCAGTCAAAGTAATGCCAGTATATTCGTAGAAGCTGTAAAATTTCATAATTGGGGTCACAATAGCCAATCCAAGAAGTATAGCATAAATTATGATCATTTTATATTTTAGGCCTCAAACCCTAAGCGCATAAAAAATCTCCATTGAAAAGTAAGTGCTCTTTTCAAACCCTAGTTATATTTTTGGGTTATGGCGAGTAAGATATATATATTTTAGGAAAAGATGATGGTCCTAGTATTGAAGAATACATAAAAGAGATGAAGTCTTCATGGACAATGTTTTGGATAATTGATCTCCCTGGTAATTTAATAGGTGGTGCGGTCATCTAATGGAATTTGTGTAACCATGACAAGATGAAGTCACTTTAAAATGAAGAAAAAATATTTTTAGACATGTGGTATCATGTTGTGAAAAAGAATAATAAGATCACTAGGGATTTATTTTCATGTAACAAGTTCATACTACAAGTTCATGGATATATTCAACAAGAGAAGGTCATTATTTCTATTAACTAGTTGCAAACATAATTTCATCAATGTTAACTTGGGTAAAATATTGTAAGTATCTGGAAAGAATATTCAAAGCACACAGGTTGAGGGTAAAACTATTCAAATTTGTAAATATTTGAATATTATTATGGATAAACATGTGTTACATTAATATTTTCATGCTACAAATATGAATGACATGGATACTGTTTTTGGATATCTTTGGATGGACTCAGTTGGTATAGTTAATATTAATGTGCAATTGTTTTTTGAATTTGTGGTACAAGAAAAATAAAATTACATTTTAGTATATTTCTCTTACTAAATAAGAAGGGTCAAAGGGGGCACATGAATAAGTCTTTGTAGGGAAACAAATTGCAACACTTAATGACACATCAGATGAAGAGTTTGGGGTTGAATTGGAACAAGAGATTATATAAGCACTTGAAGAAAATCCCTAGGAGGGGCATAAAAAGGAAGAAGAAGCTAAGGAACACATGTTGAAGAGTCAAAGAAAGAAGAACCAATAGCTAAGGTTGGTGTATATCTCCACCCACACTATTCAGAGAAACAAAAGTCATCAAGGCAAGGGCATGAGTGTCAACAAACTTACTATGGATATGGAACCAAAAAGGAAACCATCATGGAGGAACATGGAAGACTAAAATAATTGCATGAAAGTATCAAAGTAGCATGAAAAAGTCATGGATCCGAAGAAGAAACCCAAATAAGATTGAGGAAAGGCTGCAATTGGACCCCATGTCCACATTTCAATAGGATGGATGGATGCTTGTGCACGGTACCAATTGAATACATTACTTAATAGGTCATATTATATGGTTTCTTCCCATGTTTCAAAGATGAAACATGCCAAGGGGAATGGAATGTAATGTACATAGGGAGGATAATATGGGGTACCTAGGGAGGTACCCAAGGGGATAATGAGTGTAATATAGCCACAATAATGGAATAGGCCCACTATGTAATTAAAAATAAATAGAATAATAATAATAAGGGGTAGTTGGGATAGACCCCTAGGAATAATCATGAGAAAGTATACATACACATGAGTATAATTGTATTAGAGGTGTGTTGAATTGTATTGTTTTGTAGAAAGCATGGCTTGTGGAGTGATTCATTCCATAAGGAGTATTTTATGGTGTTACCCTACATCAAGGGTTCGTCTCTATATCCTTGGAGTTGTTCCGCATGAATGTTTGGATATATTTGGTGTTTAATGGTTTATATATGAAGTTTTTGGTTTATTTTATATACCAAGGTTTACTACAAGTGGTATCATATCTCTTTCTTGGGCACAAAGTGGGAGATATTTTTCTTCTTTTTACATATTTTTGACTAAAAAAATAGGATGACAACATTTAGGTCTATCTATAAAAATTTTTACGCATAATTTAAAGAAACCAACCATATATCTAAGTTCCTCCAGAAAAAATATCTAATTTCAAAAAACAAATCGTCCAAAATGAACTCTGGAAATTGGAGTTATTGTTGATTTAAAATCAACCTTTTTTTAGGAATTTTTTTGGTGACGGTCGCGAGGTTTGAAAATTGGATATATTTTTATAAAGTGCATATATTTTAGTCAAACTAGTGCCAACAGATCCATAAAATCTGTGACATTTTATAATTGAGGTCATAATATCCAATCCAAGAAGCATAACATAAGTTATGATCATTTTACATTTTTGGCCTGAAACCTTAACCACCTAAAGAAGTTCCATTGAAAAGTAAGTGATGTTTTTAAACCCTAGTTCTATTTTTGTGTTATATAGAGAAACTTGTATTTTACAGGAAAAGATGATGGTCCTAATATTGAAGAATACATAAAAGAGACGAAGTCCTCATGGACCACGTTTTGAGAATTTTTCTCCTTGGTAATTTAGCAAGTGATGCGTCCATCTGGTGGAATTTTCTTAACCTTGATAAGATGAGGGAACTTTTCAATGAAGAATTTAAAAAAGTATTGTTAGATAGATGGTTTCATGTTGTGAAGAAGGATAAGATACACTGCTACACATGAAATGAGCTAAAAGGTGGGTTTTCATGTAGCAACTTCATATTACATGTTCATGGATGTATTCAACAAGAGAAGATTATTATTTATATTAAATTTAGTTGCAAATATAATTTCATCAATGTACTTGGCAAAAATTTTACAAGTACCCACAAATAATATTCAAAGCACACAGGTTGAGGGTGAAAATGTTCATTTTTTTAAAGATTTGAAGATTACTATGGATAAATATGTGTTGAATTCATATTTTCATGCTATAAATATGGATGATGTGGATATT
>ML781647.1:691750-752340 GCA_009831015.1 Picea engelmannii | reverse complement strand
CTGCAATTTAGTAAAACCTCTACTGTGGTGATCAATTTTTAGTCGTCTATATCGTTCACAATTTTTCCTCTGTATCGGCTATTAGCAGGTACAAGACCTGTGAACCCTTTAGATTGTCATATTTTATGCTTCATCAGTTATCTTCGTATCTTATTTTCTTCTTCTGTTTACAGGGTGAGATTCTCCCTTGATAGGAGCCTCGCATTATAGACAGCTTAATGTTTTTCTCACATTTCATATACCATTTATTTAAAGTATAAATCAGTTACAGAAAAAGGCCTTTGGTTTTCATTTTATCTTTATTATTGGATTCATAGTTCTCTTTTATACGATCAAATTGATACAGCATAAAAAACTTCGAACTCTCTTTTAAATTTTTCTGTTCCTCTATGACTGTCCCCGTTGTAAGACAACCTAATATTGAACCCGGATTATCGGACCAAACCCATATCGCTTTAAACCTTTTCGATACTATACTTAAAACAACAACCACCCGGGTAGAACTTGAATGTTCATGGGACGCGATTGAATGAGATATAAACATCCAGGAACAGTTGGAAGTGAGACAACGACAACCTAGAAATCAACCTTAGCTTCCTTTCCCGAAGGTCTACTCTTCTCCTTTTTTTATCCTTTACTCACTTTCAGATGCCTAGACACTATAATTTCTTTTGCATAGATCAATAAGGTCATGTCTAGTTGAAGAGACCCACCCAACTTGGCTCCCCACGACCTAGATAGCAGTAAGCCATACTTTAGGGGTATATCAGCAATAACCACATACATCAAGATGCTTTTCATCAGGACTTGTGCAAGAGTGACTACTAAATCTTTTATCATACCCATGCACTCAACTCTTCTTGAATCAAAAGAGTAGAGATCTCCATAAGGCCTGGTGATCTCGAGGCCTAGTCTATCCATAATAGTTTTGGGAATCACATTATGTGAGGCCCCAGAGTCTAGCATACAGTTATGTAGCAATCAATCATGCACATTCAAGGTGATATAGAAGGGAGCGACGGTGTCTTTGGCACCCTCGAAATGTGGACCAAAAGTGATATTGGGCTTATCATCTTCCAGGTTTATCACGTCAGAATGACTTTCTAGCTCCGAAAAACCCATATCGCTTTAAACCTTTTCGATACTATACTTAAAACAATCACCACCTGGGTAGAACTTGAATGTTTATGGGCCACGATTGAATGAGATATAAACATCCAGGAACAATTGGAAGCGAGATAGCGACAACCTGGAAATCAAACTTAGCTTCCTTTCCCGAAGGTCGACTCTTCTCCCTTTTGTATCCTTTACTCACTTTCGGATGCCTAGACACTGTACTTTCTAAGACTTAAGTACAGACTCTGGAACAATAGGGGTATCCAACAAAAATGCACGAGTTCTCTATGGATCAAGTGCCTTCCTCTTTTCAGAGGGAATCCGGGCCCATGCACGTGAACCGAAAATGTGAAAGTGGGTCACTTCTGATTTGAGGCTGCTCCAAGCCTCATAAGGGGTCTTATCCTTGAAAAATCTATGGGGAGATCTATTTTGGATGTATGTTGCACAGTTAAGTGCTTCGACCCATAGTCTTTGTGGTAGTGACTTTGCATGAAACATGCAAGATGCCATCTCCTTTAGAGATCACTTTTTCTGCTCAACAACTACGTTTTGCTGCAGAGTATAGGGAACTGTGTGTTGCAACTGAATCCCTACCTCATGGAAAAGATTATGGATCTCATGATTTACATACTCTCCCCCATTATCAGTTCAGAGGAATTTTATCTTCTTTCTAGACTCTGTCTCAACCAGGGCTTTGAAATGTTTGAGGTGTTTAAAGACCTCGGATTTTTGCCTGATAAAGTAGATCCAAGTAAAACATGAGAAATCATCAACAAAAATGAGAACAAACCTCGCTTTGATAATTTATGGATGCGGAAAAGGACCCATGAGGTCACTATGGATCAGATCTAAAGGTGTAGAGGCTCTCTGAGACTTTCCCTTGTCGAATTTCTCTTGAGGGTGTTTCCAGAGAACACATCCCTCACACACTCCCTTGGAGAAATGGATGTCTAGTAGACCATCAACCAATCTGTGCTTGCTAATTTGTTGCATGTATTTGAAATTCAAATGTCCAAACCTTTCGTGCCATATCCTACTACTTTCATCATCATGAGTAAGCAATAAAGCAGAATCAGGTTCAATGAATTCAAAAAATGTATACAATCTAGAATAATGATTTACCTCAATGGTAGCAACCCTGGAGTTGGTTTGCATGTCGTAGATGTCCATAGAATTTGGTGTGAATATGACTTTATTTCCAGTACCAAAATTCTTCATATGATACATGGAGAGAAGGTTGAGAAAAAGTTTGGGAACATGAAGCACATTCTCAAAGCTTTCGTTGGTGACTTCAATCCTTCCTTTGTCAGTGACTTTGACAGAAGAGTTGTCCCCCATCAGAATAGGAGGACATTTGCATGCATCCAAAGAATAATATACTGCTTTTGATGCAGCCATATGATGTAATGCTCCTGAATCAACAATCCAAGCATCGAGAGAGGAGTTGATGGCAATCAAGGCATGGATAGAATTGCCTTTCTTCGGATTCAGATCTTTTGGTTTCTTCTTCTTGGCACCCTCGGGGATGCAATCTCTAAGGTTGTTTATGTGAAGTATTTGAGACAACAGATCTATTTTTTTTTGCATGCATGCAGATTCTGAATGGAATCCTTTGTGACAATATGTGAATTTCTCCCCTTTTCCCCTTTGGATCTGGAGGCATTGGTGAAGGGTTTTGTGTACCCTTCCTTCTTCGAATGTGCATGAGATTTCTGTTTATATTTATATTTAGATTTCTGATATTTGTGTCTACCATCATGCACAATGAGTGCATGCACCCTTGGGCCTTTGATTGTGCCCATGTTGATGAGCTTGGTTTTCCCTTGTGTCAGGGTTTCGATAAATTTCTCAAGAGAAGGCATCTTCTAGGTGGCTCCAGAGGAGAATCTGACAGAATGGAATGTGGATACGAATACAGAGAATTCAAGACCAAGCTTGGAGAGAAATTTGAGAACCATTTGTTTCTCCTCCTTCGATTTATCAATCCCGCAAGCTTTGAGTTGTGACAATAAATCCAATGTGAGAAGATCCACCTCCAACATGTGTCCCCTAATCTCATCCTGTTTTCCAAATAGCCCTTCCAAGGTGGTCCAAGCTTCATTGGGAGTCTTACAAGAAGATATGTGAAAGAGGAGATCGGGAGAAATAAGACTTCAAATTGTTCTGAGTGCCTCATCCATGCGATTTAAGTACTTGGATTTTTCTATGGATGATGTCGGTTCTGCATCTGTATTCAAGGTTAAACTATACAACCCTTTGGTTCAAAGATGTATGGATGTTTTCTCCTTCCATGAAAAATAGTTGTAAGCTGTAAGAATGAATTCTTTTTGGGATTCCATCTTTCCGCTATCTTCAATCTTTTGTACCTGCAAATTTTTTTTGGTGTAGATTTTTCTTAGCAGTCCGTTGGCTCTGATACCATGTAAATGTGTTGAAACTGCACATAATAGATCTAGCTAAATAATAATACACACATTTGCAGAGAGAATTTGAGAAATAAGAAGAAGGAGAGAAAGAATAGAAGAATTCTCATTAATTGTTATGAATAATGAATAATTTACACATGATATACTCTGTATAGCTCAATGAGTGCGGATTGGAGGAGAACCATTGCACCATAGTGGTGGTCTAGAGTGATATGGACACACACCAGTAATTACGGGAGTTAATTTCCACCTAGTCTAGTCTCTCAGGCAGTTACGGGAGTGAACTGCCACCTAGTTGAGTTAACTAGTCAACTAGTCTTCAGTTAACTGACTGAACATAGAGTAGTGAGGACTTAACTCAAGGAATCAAGGGTAATGTGCTAGTTTGGTGATGATACCAAGGAAAGGTCGAAATAGCATGGTGATGATCCCAAATTGCATGGTGACAAAACCAATGCAACATCTAAACTCAACTCAACTAGTCAAACTAAAGTGTCAATTGAAAGAGAATATTCTCCAGGTGGAATATTCTCCCCTAAAATATAGGAGACTGGATAATGACTAATTATGACTAACAAACAAGGAAAAACCTTAGGAAAAATAAATCCTAGGTGTGTGTGAAGTAACTCCAACAACCACATGTTGAAGAGTCAAGGTAAGAAGAATTTATAGCTAAGGTTGGTGTATATCACCACCCACACTACTAAGAGAAACAACAATAATCAAGGAAAGGGCATTAGCATCAAAAAAATTACCATGGATCAACATGGAAAAATAAAGGAAAATAGCATGGAGGCACATGGAGACTAAAAGAACTACATGAATATATTAGAGTAGTATGAAGAAGACATGGATCCCAATAAGAAACTAGAATTAAGATCGAGGAAAGGCCATAGTTGGACCCCATATCCACATTTCACTAGGATGGATGGATGCTCGTGCAAGGTTCATGTTACCCCAACCTAGGGGAAACTAAGGAGACGATGTCGCGAGGCCTGCAAAGCAGATGTGGAGTGCCGATACCTAAGTGACCAGTTGATCCCACATTGAGTAGACATAACTGTTCCTCTTCACCACACATGACCATTTATCGTCAAAAACATAAAAACAACCACCACACCATCCTGGCCCAAAAAGGACAATAGGTATGTATTCATGAGGTAACAAGTCCAGTCTCATGGTAACTATCACTTTAGAAATTGAAGCATTTGAACCTGTTGCAAAGGGTTCTTTCATGATTATGGGATGTTTTCTTGGAAATTATACCTTTTTCCTTATTTCACCTTGGTGGTTGACATGTTATCTTAGTAAGTTGGTCTCCCTCTAGAAAATGGTTTCTACTAGGGGATCTCCTTGAAGGGTTATCATGCCATTCCCACTCATACTTACCACTTTCCACACTTCTTCCCCTTTGTTTCCTCATCTTTTAGGTTTTTGGGTTCATTGACCCTAAGAAGGGCTTGTTCCTTATTTCATGGGTAGAAGGGGCTGAAGGCCTACTGACCTTACAATTCTCTAAGTCACAAGCCTCTTTCTTTTATATTATACTTTCATACTTAAAAAAATCTTGATTCATGGAGGAGTTATGAGTCCTACCTTAATTTTTTCCTCCCTCAAAATACACTGCCATATTCCATTGCCTACAAATTGTACCAACAATTAACATTTTTAATATGTTCTTTGCTGAACGAAGGAATCACAAGTATGTAACTTATTTTTTAAATCATATTCACAAGTCCATCCACCTGCTTTGTGGTACTTAGCGCTATTTTGAAATTCTACATGCTCCAACACTTAGTCTTTTCAAACAATTTTCAACCATGGAAGTAGAGTTCATATTACAACACGAAAAAACTTTCTTTTCCTTTCTCCACTCGTTTGCTTTTTGATACTTAGCCATTTTCTCAAGATTTTGTCTATCTATTCAATACTTAGTCTTTGAGCTCAACTACGGAAGAAGAGTTCGTTTCACCACTTCAAAAAGTTCTTTTCTTCCATCCACCTACCATCCAATACTTAGTCATATTTCAAAATATTTCACAAATCCACGGAAGCAGACTTCTTTCATTCAAATTCTTCTATACATTCTTTTCCTCCGCTCCACTGTGATTCCTCGCTCCTTGTCACTTGAACCAAAAAAAATCATTTAATGCATATCTTATGCAAAATGACAGATGGTTAAATACATAAGGATTGTTATTAATGGAGTACTCCTCGACACTAATTTCATAAATTCAAATTAAATTTTCCAAATCATTCTTTTGAAATAAGAGATTTAGTGGATACTATGAAAAATAATAATTTGGTAATTACAAAAATATTGTGTATTCTTCACCAACTCTTAATAACGATGGAGAGAACATGTGAAAGATTTTGTTGTGATACATTAAACACATTTGCATGGGAAGACCCCAAAAATCCACTAGTCGCGAGCCTACAGATACTATTCTTCGTTACCGCTTGAAGAAACGAATGATAATGATGTCTGGGTATCTGGTATCGTCAAGGCAAGCCATGTTTCATAGGTATTTGATGCAAATGATTTAGTGATATGGTGTACAAACAACTACAAAAAATATCAGAGAATTATTAAATTGAATGGATGGTCCCCAATCTCTCTGGTGCCATCAATTTTTAGTCAAATGCTAAGGTTATTAAAGCTGAAAACAACCTTCAAGGTTGACCAAGCCAAATATTTCATCAAGGCTAAAAACAATGGTAGGGACTTATTTCCTCAATGTCTCTATGACCTGACCAAAATGCCGAAGGATTTATTTGTGTTTCATGTCAGTATTTTTAAGACACCTTATAAAGAAATGGATTGGATTATTTCTAGGGTAATGGGACAAGAGTCAACTAATACTGTCCCTCATTTGTATATTTATATTTTGTATTATTCTATTCAAGGGAAAAGAGTTTTCAACTGGTCTAAAATTATATCTTCCGAGATATCATCTTGACTACCAAATTTCAAGAAAGATGAGAAATTCTACATGTTTGCGTATTTAGTCTTCGCTATTGTATATTGTCATGTATTTCAAGGATTGAATTTGTCAAGAAAATTTGATTCTAAAACAAATCCGGTTCATACTTGGTATCCTTCTCTATGGAAGAAGAAAGCAATGACCACTTTTATGAATTTTATGATTCTTTTCTTTCTGCTTTCAAAAGACTCATGTTCAAAAATAATACTTCAAGATTGTCGTTGAAGGTAGTGACATTTTTAGATAAAAGAGGAAACTTTGAATCAAATGAACAATATAGCATAATCAAAGTTTATTGCTCTCGGGAAGCCCCAACTTATCTCCCATTTTATGTATTTGATAAAATATTCATGATAGAAATATGTAGACAATATATATTCTAGTCTAATTTCTTTATTCAAAGAAAGAAAAAGCAATTTATCGTATTTCCATGGAAATTTGGAGATATTACATTAAAAAGTGCTCCAAAAATTAACGAATTTACAACTCAACTCGACTAGTATAATTTAAAACTAGTAGATTTAGTGAAGGGGTTTGACCCTCAACAAACTTTTATGAATTATATGGTTTTTGTAGGTTTGAGCGCTTCATACATAAATACTTATATATATGGAGAAAAGGAAAACAATGATAATGACTCTGAAGAAGTGTTAGTTGGATACCTTGAAACGATCATCAACATAAATGATGCACATAAACGACATGGAAGGGTCTTAAATGAAAGGAGTTCAAAATCTCAAAGTTATTCTCATAGAAGCGACACACCCAAGAAGAATCCCCAAAATTTTATACAGGAAAAATACAAATCCTTAGTTGAGAATTCAGGTGACGAAGATGATCCTCATCATTCTAAAAAGGATATTGAAAAACTCCACAAATTACCAATAACTAAGAGAAAAAGGCAGAATAATCAATAAGAAGTGCAAGGGATCATACTTGGTTAATATGTTCTTCTCGAACACATGGAACTGGATGTAATCATAGAATACATAGAATTTTCAGATGACGAGTAGAGGGTTCAACCCAATGAAGAATTAGAAACTCAATAACCTATCTTTTATGAAGAAGAATCTCTGACCCTCCATAGTACATTATTTGATAGATATTTGAAAAAGCTAGTTTTTGAACGAGTGAATTCAAAGGGAAACATAATCGAGGATATAGAGTTGGACTTGAATGATGTCTGACCATCGATAATTTCCCAAATTCACAAATTTACTAGTGATGCTTTAGAAGTTTCAATTGATAATATGGAGGCTGGGAATTTAAGGTTAAAGGAAAGAGTTAAATAATTGGACCGCACCTTAATACCACCTCCTATATTTGTAAGTCCACTGGTTACTATTCAACCTAGGAGAAATACCGAAGAGACACCTTAGTCGAGTTCAAAGTTGAAAGGAACATCAAGTTTGTTGGTTGCAGTTAGAAAATTTGTTGGAGAAAATATCAAAAAGAGAAAGTCTCTTATTCTGGAAGCATGGGATACAAGGAGTAGTATTGTTTCTTTTGGTTCAAAGTTAAATAGTTTTAGAGAATATGTTCAAGCTGATTTAAATGATGAATAAGGTTTTTATAAAGATGTTGTCACCAAATTTATATTGAAAGTTTCTAGTATGATCGAGTTGAAAAGAAAAGAAGAAGACCTACCTTCTCCAACCCGAATCAAACAGTTAAAAGCTTGCAGGATAAGAAAGATAAAAGTATTGAAATAAATACTAGATGATTGTGATGTTGTGGTTGTAAAAAATGAAGCATTGTATCACAAGTTGACCAAAATAGACCTAACAGGAACCACAGGGGAAGTATAGGACCCAAATTTAATATTAAACTCTATATTTATGACAAGGTATAAATTTGAAGAACACATGGAAATATTAAAGAGCTTGTCAATTGAGAAATTTATTAATCTAATTGAGTATAATGAAAATGAAATTGAAAATTGGTTGGTGAATTATGAAAATAAAAATGAAGACGTTGAAGATACACTTCATCAACTTTCATATGAGTTAAGAGAATTAGAAGGCATGCTATTTGATATAAAATTAGGCAAGAGATAAATGTCGCCCCAATGAAAGAATACATAGAAGATTGGTTAAAACGAGCCTTGATTAAGATAGCTGAAGAACAGTTGGAGGCAGTTGGTACCGATCGTAAAAATGCAACGATATATGATACTAGAGGCACATAAAAAAGAAAATGTAGAGAGAGAGAGAGAGAGAGAGAGAGAGAGAGAGAGAGAGAGAGAGAGAGAGAGATTCCATCACAGTAAGTACAAAATTGATCACATCCTTCTTCCATTCTCTTCCGTTTTCAAAATTCATCCAGTTATATTTTGTCTATCCCAAGGAGAATATAAGCGATTTCTGATTACTCCCTCATGTTCTCTTTTAAGATCTTGCATTGTTCCTGCCTTTTTCTAGCTCTGTTCCTTCTAGTTTCCTATTTCATTTCTTTATTTTATGGTGCATGGGAGCCAATGCGACTCCATCTTTGGACGAACACCTTTTATTTTCTTAAGAATATTAAAGACTATTCTATTTTTTAGAAAACTCCATAGAACTACTTCGTGGTTAATTTTAATTGTATCTTTGAACTCTGAGCATTTGAGTATAAGATATTTGGAATTAACCTATCAAATCTTGTTTTGATTTTAATGAAAAGACTCATTTAAATTTCTCTGATATATGTGGACCCTTCATTTCTCTTCCCTTGAATGTGGTAAAAAATATTTGAAACTATGATGGATGTGAGATTCATGTTACATTTCTTACAATTATTTTCTTTGTATTACATTTCTGAAAATATATTATTTTATGAGTGAAGGTTCCTCGTCCATTTCTCATGAATTCTTGTTGCATGTATATTATGTTCAATATTTTTATTTATTTGAATGATAAATATTTGGAGTTTTCCTTTTATCACTCTCCCATATTAAAATTCTTGTCCCAAGATCTCCAAAGATATTAAAAAACAAAAGGAGTGCCACCTCTATAAAAACAAAGGTTTTTTATTAATCCTCATGAGGTTGTTGTTTCGATCTTAACCGATTCAAACATCAACATTTTTGGTGACCATACTGGGGACCAAGAACAAAAAGTTGATTTCAAACCATAATTATTTATGACTTAGTATCAACCTAACCAACACTAGTTGCAAGTTGGATTAGGCAATCAAACAAGTGTTTTGCATCAATTATATGATTTGTTTTTGACGACGACCCGAAGTCGTGAAGAGCTCAAAATATCCTGGGAGACTCTTTCCCATGAGGAGGAAATAGAAATTGCAATAAGGAAGATAAGACATGAGAGAAATTGAAGTTGAAATCGTATAAAATACCAATAACAAGGAGTAAAAGCAAACAACTTAAATAAATCGGAAAAATTTCCACCATCAAAAGGGAAAAATATTCAATCATGGCTGATAGAGAACAAGGAAATGAAAACCCTCCCGAGAATCATGAATAAAGGGGAAGGAAAAGAATTCCATGGAGAAGGGTTAGAGATATCCCTTTAAATATTTACGGTGAACAACATCAGTTGCCAATTCTCCCACAAGGAGCGTTGCTAACATTTTTCAGGAGATGGATCAGTTGATCCAAAGAAACACATGGAAAATTTTCTGAGCTTACGCGAGATTCATTTGGTGGAAGATGACGATGTAATGGTTTGATTGTTTCTTCAAACATTGATGAGCCAAGCCTATGAATGGTATATGTCCCTTCCAATAAATTCAATCTCAACTTTTGATGATTTAAAAGGTATATTTTTTACCATGGATGCTCCTCCAGTAGCATATCATACTCTCCTCACTCAATTCACCCAAATCCATTTGAAAAAGGGTGAAAGGATCCAAGATTTAAAATTCCATTTTTTAAGAACGCTTAATAATATCCAAGAAAATCATAGGCCAAATGCTCCAGTAATACTTGGGTGTTACAAAAATGCAATGCCTTCAAATGTGAAGTTTGCCATCAGGGTTGCACAAATTGACGATCTAAATGATGCAATGAATAAAGTGATATAAATGGAAGAAATTATCTTGGAGACATATGTATATCCATATATAATTTTAGGAAAAGTTCAAAGACAAATGGATACCCTTAGTATTGCAGATAAAGGAGCATCAACTTCGAGAAAATTTGAAGATCAAAGAGCACAAAACACTGAAGACCAAGGAATTGGTGGAGGGATACTCAAAGGAGTAATTACTAATGTGACAAATGATCCAAAAATGACATAAGATACCAAACAAAGGATGTAGATAACAGAAATTAACCGAGCTATTAGACAAATGCACGATGAATTGACAAGATCAAGAAGAAATAATTTTTTTTCTCCCAATCCAAGAATTCCTATTCAAAAACTAAGGAGAAATCATGTTCAAGGAAAAAGAATAGGAAATTATGGTACAATGAAGAATTCAGACAGAGGGCACCTAGGGTGCCAAATCCAAATGTTATAATATTAGAAGAAATTTTTGAAGATGAGATAATTGACAATCAAGAGGCTGATTTTGATCACGAAGAAATTATTGAATCTGTACAAATGGATGAAAGCAAGTCATCGACATATATATTTTATGAACACAAATAAATTGATATCTTGCAGGATAATGTTGTGCAAATAAGAGAAACAAACAAATAAATTTAAAACAAAAGAAAATGTAGAGAAATAAAAGGAAAAGATAAGACCGAATGGAGCAGAAGCAATTAAGATGAAGCGATTGTAAATCAAGCAAAGAATCCTCCACAAAAAACATATAATGTGATTGATGATCTGAAGAAATTAAAAATAACTCTTCCATTCATGGAAGCTGTCAAAATCCCGTAGCAGAGGGAAAACATTCTTAAAATTTTGGATGAGCCAAGTCATAGAATTGAAACTATTGCATCAAATCCAAAGCCACATCAGAATAAATCAATAGTAAGACCAAAAGGTAAAGTCCCACCTTTTTATATTACAATATAAAATCATGATGTGGTACTTCATAATTGTTTAATTGATACTGGAGCAACAAATAATATCATTCCATTAGCAGTAATGAAAGCACTTGGGATGAGTTGTACCAAGTATTATGAAACTGGGGAGAGTATATATGCCATTGATTCAAGAAAAGTACCGACATATGGAGAAATCAAAGATTTTTATTCTTGGATAATTGTTGCCCCACATATCACAACTGTGTTTACAATTAAAGTGGTTGATATTCCTCCAACCTATGGAGTAGTTCTATGGAGATATTGGTCTTCATTGATAGGAGGGTATATCATGAATGATGGGAGTTGCATGATGTTTCCAAATAACGATGGAACAATGATTAGAGTCCCTCACAAACCAATAAAACCATTTTCCTTCAAGATAAAGGACAATGAATTAATGGAAAATTATATTGATGCTGGTATAGGAAACTATGCTTTCCTTGATCAAGAGAAGACAAATATTTTGAAACAAAAAGTTAAATATTGTTTTGAAGGATTTTGGAGGATGTCCTTTGATGGTGCCTATTGCATCTCAGGGAGTGGAGTAGGAGTTGTGTTCAAAATCCCCAGTTCAGTTATATATCCTCACGCTATCAGGCTCAAATTTCCTTGCACAAACAATGAAGCTAAATATGAGGCATTAATACAATGAATGAATCTTTCAATCCAAATGAAGATCAAACATTTGATCATAAGGGATGACTCTGAACTTGTTATAAATCACATCAAGAAAAAATATAAGATAAAAAAGGAACAATTAATACTATATTCCAAAAGAGTAGATGAATTGACATATTCCTTCAACTCATTTAACATATCATTTATTCCCTGGGAAAGAAATCAAAAGGCAGACTCGCTGGAAATCGTTGCATCTTTGTTTAATCCTGAAGATTTTCATAATCATAATACCTTTCAAGTCAAAATAATTTTCAGGACATCAGTACCTAACAATCAAGATCATTTGCAAGTGTTCGAAAATGATGAAGAGTTGGACGATTTTCTTGTTGAGGCAGATGAAAGTATTGATGATCCTGCACCAGTTCTTAAAAAATGTATCAACCTTGAGCCTATATTCACAAAATATTATAAAGTGAGGATGTTGAACTTGAAGGAATAAGTATCTACCAGAAAGGTGCAAGAAACTCAAAAGATAAATGTCAGGGCTGAAGAATATCCAAAATGTGTAAATCTTGGGATTGGTTGCACGCAAAGTGAAATTGATCAATATAATTCCTTGTTCAAAGATTTATTTTATGTTTTCACGTGGACTTATGATGATTTGAAGGCATACGATAAATATAAATTCCAACATATTATACCATTGAAAGAAGGGATAAATCCATTCAAACAAAAATTGAGAATAATAAATCCAAAACTGAAACCCCAGGTGAAAATTGAATTGGAGAAATTGACGAAAGATGGAATAATATTCCCAATCAGGCATTCAGAATGGGTCTCAAACCATGTCACCATAAGAAATAAAAGTGGATAAATTCGTTTGTGTGTTGGTTTTCGAGATTCGGACAAGGAAAGCATTAAGGATAATTATCCCTTTCCCAACATGGAAATGTTACCCCAACAAGTCACTTGTTTGACTTTGATGTCCATGTTAGATGGTTTTTTGGAATACAATCAGGTGTTAGTTGCAGAAGAGGACATATCAAAAATTGCTTTCATAACACCTTGGGAGACATATGCTTATGCCTGCATGCCCTTTGGCTTGAAAAATGAAGGAGAAAAATTTCAGAGAGCTATGGACCATTCCTTCAAGGATATGATCAAGAAATTTATGGTTGATTATTAAGATGATCATACTATTCATTCTAAGATTAGAGAAAATCATATTCATCATCTAAGAGAAGTTTTTGAAAGATGCAGATTATATGGAATACCTCTTAATCCAAATAAATGCGTATTCACAGTTTTAGAAGGAAATATTTTGGGACATATTGTCAAAAAATAAGGAATATATATTGATCCTGATAGATTCAAGGCTATAAATGAACTAAATCCTCCAACTTCAAAAAAGGGAGTGTAATCATTTTTTGGAAAAATAATTTTTGTAAGAATATTTGTCCCAGATTATGCAACAATTTTTAAACCAATAAATGCATTGTTGAAAAAGGATCAAAGATTTGAATGGACCCAAGAAATTCAAAGAGAATTCGTGAATATCAAACATGTTATCACCACTGCACTGATATTGATCAACCCAGATTTTATTAAAGATTTTATCATATATTCTTTTGCTTCAGAGGAGACTATTGCTACTATTATTACACATAGAAATCTTAAAGGAGAAGAACTACCAATAAGTTTCATGAGAAAAACTCTTCATGATTATAAATTGAAATATTTAGAGATAGAGAAGCAAGCTCTTTCCCTAGTCAAGGTAGTGGCTCATTTTATAACTTATATTCTGTCATCCCATGTCATAGCATATGTTCCTACTTCTCCAGTGAAAATGCTTCTCAGTCAACAATTGAGAGAATGGGAATGGGCGAATTGGTTGGAAAAATCCAAGAATATGACATTGAGATTAAGCCACTAAAATAAGTCAAAGGACATGGGTAGTGCAAGCTCATTGTAGGTTCTAATTCACTAAATGAAGTTATATCAATTTCAACATGATCATTTGCATCAACTCCCGAATGGTATAAATATATTGTTTTCTATTTAAAATATGGCCAGTTCCCAAATGGCATGTCTCCGAAAGAAAGAAGAGCAATTAAGATGAAAGAAAATCATTATGTGTTGGTTGCCAAAATTTTGTTTCGTAGGAATTTTGATGGAATGTTGTTGAGATGTGTTGATGCAACAAAAGACCAAAGATTGATGGAATAATTTCATGAGGGGATTTGTGGTGGGCACTTCACACCTACAACTATTGCACATAGAATAATGAGAGGCATATATTATTGAACAACTGTTTTCAAAGATTCATACTCAATGATAAGGAAATGCATTTCTTGTCAAAAAAGTTCAGGAAGAATGAAGAGGGAAACAATGCCTATAAAACCCATATCAATAGAAGAACCATTCACACAATGGATATTGGATGTAATTGGGCCAGTCAATCCGAAATCAAGTAAAGGCCATTTATATATTCTCACAACTACATATTATTTTACAAAATGGCAAGAAGCAGTAGAATTAGAAAATAAGTAGTAGCATTAAAAAATGTCGATTCTAATGAGCTTATAAGATTCCTCAAAGAAAATATCTTAGCAAGATTCGGGGTTCCATAAAATTTTATCACAGATAATGGATCAATATTCATTGGGTCAAAATTTACCAATTTTTGTGGAGAATTTGGTATCATAATGGGACAATCATCAAACTATTATCCCCGAGGAAATGGTTTGGATGAATCTACAAATAAGACTTTGATCCAAATCCTCAAGAAAACGATTGATCTTAATCAAATAAACTGGCATTTGAAATTGATAGATGCACTATGGGCGAACACATTAAAACCAAAGGATAGCATTAGTAACTCCTCATATACACTGGTGTATGGAAAAGGATCAAGAATGCCTCTAAATATGGAACTAAATGTGTTAACATATGCTATGAACATGAAATATGTAGAGGAAGACTCCACTTTACACATAAGATACAATCAATTGATGAAATTGGAGGAAGAACGAGCTAAAACATTAAATAAAATGAGTCAGAGACAACAAATCATCAATACATATTTTGATCAGAGTGCAACAACAAAATATTTTTAAAAGGGGAAACTAGTACTATTATGGAACAAAGCAAAGAAAAATCCTTCTTTACATAAAAAAAATTGAGGTGTTATGGATTGGCCCACGTACTATTGAAAATATCTTAGGTTATAACTCGTATTTACTCAAAGACATGAAGGGGATAGTACATGTGTTTCCTTTCAATGGCTAACATCTCAAAAGTTTCTTTGCCTGATTAATTCTGGTCTCACCTGTACATAGTTTTGTTTCTTTTCCTTCTATACATGTTTTTCTATTTTCTATTTTTTTCTTTTTTACATCGACTCCATGCCCAATGGATGAGATTATGGATTCTTAGTAGCCCACAGGGGGTTACTATCATAGTTGGAGCCAGTTGTTGAACTTAAAATTCTCTAAGTCACAAGTTTCTTTCTCTTGTATTATACTTTCATACTTAGAAAATTATTGATCCATGGTGGAGTTACTAATACTACCTTAATTTCCGCCTCCCTCAAAATACACTACCATTTTCCGCTGCCTACAAATTGTACCAACAATTATCCTTTTTTATATGCTCTTCGTGGAACGACGAAATAACGGGTATGTAACTTCTTCTTTAACTTGTATTCACAAGTTCATCCATCCGCTTTGTTGTACTTAATGTTATTTCAAAATTATAGATGCTCCAACACTTAGTATTTTCAAACAATTTTCAACCGCAGACGCGAAGTTCATATTACATCTCAATTTTATTTTTTTTCCTTTCTCCATCCATCCTCTTGATACTTATCCATTTTCTCAATATTTTATCTATCTATTCAATACTTAGTCTTTGAGCTCAACCGCAGAAGCGAAGTTCATTTCACCACTTCGAAAATTTATTTTCTTCCATCCTCCTACCATCCAATACTTAGTCATATTTCAAAATATTTCACAAAGTCGTGGAAGGATAGTTCTTTCATTCAAATTACTCTATACTTTATTTTCCTCCTCTCTATCGTGAGTTCTCGATCCTTGTCACACAAACCAAAAAAATCATTTAATGCATATCTTATGTGAAACGACAGATGGTTAAATACATAAGGAACGTTATTAATGGCGTACTCCTTGAGACTAATTTCATAAATTCAAATTAAATTCGTCAAATCATTCTTTTGAAATAAGAGCTTCAATGGTTACTATGAAAAAGAATTATTTGGTAATTACAAAAATATTGTGTATTCTTCACCAACTCTTAAGAATGATGGCAAGAAGACAAGAAATATTTTGTGGTGATACATTGAAAACATTTTCACGAGAAGACCCCAAAAAACCACTGGTCGGGAGTCTACATATATTATTCTTCATTACCGCTTGAAGAAAAGAATGCTAATGATGTATGGGTATCTGGGATCGCTAAGACAGGTTGTGTTCCAAAGTTAATTGATGCAAAGGATTTAGTGATATGGTGTACAAATAAATATGAAAAATATTAGAGAATTGTTAAATTGAATGGACAGTCTGAAATCTCTCTGGCACTATCAACTTTAAGTCAAATGCTCATGTTACCAAAGAAGACAAAAATGTTCAAGGTCGACCAAGCCAAATATTTCACTAAGGATAAAAACGGTGGTAGGTAATTATTGCCTCAATGTCTCGAAGACCCGATCATAATGCCAAGGGATTTATCTGTGATTCATGTCAGTATTTTTAAGACACCTTATAAATAAATGGATTGGCTGCTTGATAGGGTACTGGGACAAGAGTCAACGACTAATGTCCCTCGTTTTTCTCTTTACATTTTGTATTATTCTATTCAAGGGATTTTTTTTTTGACGGGTCTAAAATTATATCTTCTGAGATATCATTTAGGCTATCAAATTTCAAGAAAGATAATAAATTATACATGTTTGCGTATTTGGTATTCACTATTGTATATTGTCATGCATTTAAAGGATTGATTTTTTCAAGACAAGTTGATTCTAAAATAGACCAGGTTCATACTTGGTATCCTGCTCTATGGAAGCAAAAAGTGATGTACCACTTTTATGAAGTTTATGATTTTTTTTCTTTCTGCTTTAAAAAAACTCATGTTTGGAAATAATACTTCAACATTGTCGTTGGAGGCAACACCATTTTTATATAAAAGAGGAAACTTCGAATCAAATGAACAATACAACGTAATCAAAGTTTATTGCTCTCGGGAAGCCCCAACTTATCTCTCGTTTTATGTATCTGATAAGATACTCATGATACAAATCTGTAGACAATATAGATTCTGGGCTAATTTCTTTCTTCAAAGAAAGAAAAAGTAATATATTGTATTTCCATGGAAAGTTGGCAAGATTACATTAAAAAGTGCTCCAATAATTGACGAATTTGCAAGTCAATTCGACCAGTATAATTTAAAAAGGATAGATTTAGTGAAGCGGCCTGACCTTCAACAAAATTTTATGAATCATATGGTTTATGTAGGTTTCAGTGCTTTGTACATAAATACTTATTTATATGGAGAAAAGTAAAACAATGATAATGAATTTGAAGAAGTGTTAGTTCAAGACCTTGAAACCATCATCAACAAAAATGAAGCACATAGACAACATGTAAGGGTCATAAATGAAAGGAGTTCAAAATATCAGAGTTCATGTGACAAAGACGATCCTCATCATTCTAAAAAGGATATTCAAAAACCCCACAAATTACCAATAACTAAGAGGAAAAAGAAGAATAATCAACAAGAAGTGGAAGAGATCATACCTGGTGAAGATTTTCTTCTCGAACACATGGAACTGGATGCAATCATCAAAGACATAGAATTTCTATATGATGAGCAGAGGGTTCAACCTGGTGGAGAATCAACAACTCAAGAACCTATCTTTTATGAAGAAGAATCTACGACCCTCCATAGTGCATTATTTGATAGATTTGAAAAGGCTAGTTTTCGAATGAGTGAATTCAAAAGGAAAAATAATCAAGGATATAGAGTTGGAATTGAATGATGTCCGACCATCGAGAATTTCCCAAATTCACAAATTTACTTGTGATGCTTTAGAAGTTTCAGTTGATAATATGGAGGATGAGAATTTAAGGTTAAAGGAAAAAGTTAAATAATTGGAATGTGACTTAATGCCACCTCGTATCTTTGTAAGTCCACTGGTTACTACTCAACCTGGGAGAAATCCCGACGAGACACTCGAGTCAAGTTCAAAGTTGAAAGGAACATCAATTTTGTTGGTTGCAGTTAGAAAATTTGTTGGATAAAACATCAAAAAGAGAACGTGTCTTATTCTGGAAGCATTGGATACAAGGAGTAGTATTGTTTCTTTCGCTTCAAAGTTAAACAATTTGGAGAATATGTTCAAGATGAAGAATATTTTTATAAAGATGATGTCACCACATTTATCTTGAAATTTTCTGGTATGACTGAGCTAAAAATAAAAGAAGAATACCTACCTTCTCCAGCTTGAATCAAACAATTTAAATCTTGCTGGATAAGAAAGATAAAAGTATTAAAAGAAATATTGGATGATTGTGATGTTGTGGCTATCAAAAAGGAAGAATTGTATCACAAGTTGACTGAAATAGACTTGGAAGGAACCACAGGGGAAGTACAAGACCCACAATTAATCTTACACTCTATATTTATGACAAGGAAACAATTTGAAGAACACGTGGAAATATTAAAGGGCTTGTCAACTAAGAGATTTAAAAATATAATTGAGTATAATGAAAGTGAAATTGAAAGTTGGTTGGTGAATTATGGAAAAAAAAACAAAGACATTGAATATAACTCCATCAACTTTCATATGATTTAAGAGAATTAGAAGGCATGTTATTTGATACAAAAATTAGACAAGAGATAAATGTCGCCCCAATGAAAGAATACATAGAAGATTGGTTAAAACGAGCTTTGATTAAGATAACCAAAGAAGAACAGTTGGAGGAAGTTGGTATTGGTCATACAACCACAACGAGAGATGATACAAGAGGTACATTAGCAAGAAAATGAAGAGAGAGAGAGATTCCATCATAATAAGTGCAAAATTGATCACATCCTTCTTTCGTTCTCTTTCATTTTCAGAATTCATCCAATTATATTTTGTCTATTCCAAGGAGAATATAACCGATTTCTGATTGCTCCCTTCTATTCTCTTTCCAGGTCTTGTATTTTTTTCCACAAAAAAAAAATCGTAATTTCAATAAGAAGGTACAAAATTACATTCATAGGTATATACTGACTATAAGGAAATAGTCAAGTATATAGTATCTAGTAAGGGAACCACACAAGGGAACCACATAGAGAACCAAATTACAATTAACAAGTTCTTGAAGAACTTCCCCAGACATGGGTAAAAGGAGCAGAATCTAAAAGAGGCCTAAGAGGGCCCATGTCCAGTTAATAAGCCGCTAAACAAAGTTACAAACAGGTAAAAAAGGATTGGGAAAACCCTACATCTATAGGAAAATAGTTCATAAGTTGCACGCCCGAATATGGACCTCAAAATGAGGGAGCATTGCATGCCCAATAGTGGACCTCAAAGCTTTGACCCAACCTCCAAGAAGCAGAATACCTAGCAACTGGAAAAAAAAATGAATCAGATCCCAGGTCCAAATACCCAACACCTGGCCATCAAACCGCTGAGAGAGAGCCACCAAGGAAACCCCAAATCGGATCAAGAAGAAGACGAAAAGGCGTAGCCGAACAGATCCACCCCACCAGATCCGTCTCAGGCAAGACCAAAACTCTGAGAAATAGAAACCATAACCGTCCACAGGGGTGGAGAAACCAATGAAAAATGAAGCAACCATCCACCAAAACCACGAGAGGGCAGAGGAAAATGCGCTGACCAGATGAGAAACCAGGTGAAGGGGGAAGGGGATGCGACTAAGGAAGAAAACCTAATCACCCCAAATCCAATGAAAGGAGCTCCAGAATATCTTTAGAAATGTTGTTAAAAAAATGGTTGTTGGAGCAACATGCTTCCACCAGACCTCACACAACAACACATTCAAGGCTGCCTCCACGTCAAAGCCCCGCAACATCGAGCTTTGAGTAGACATCGATAGAAAAAAAAAATGGTGCAGAGCGGCGGCTAGGGTAGAACCCTAGCCGCGCTCCCGTTTCCGGCCTTTCCAGGTCTTGCTATGTTCCTTCTCTTTTCTTATTTCATTTTGTTATTTTATGGTCCACGAGAGCCAATCCCAGTCCATCTTTGGATGAACACCTTTTATTTTCTCAAGACTATTAGATACTATTCTATATTTGAGAAAACTTCTGAGAACTAGTTTTGGGTTAATTTAATTGTATCTTTGAACTATGTGAATTTGAGTATAATATATTTGAAATTAACCTATCAAATCCTGTTTTTATTTTGATGAAAACACTCATTTAAATTTCTCTGATATATGTGGAACCTTCATTTCTTTTCCGTTGAATGTGACAAAAAACATTTAAAACTGTGATGGATGTGAGATTCATGTTACATTTCTTATATCTATTTTCTTTGTATTATATTTCTACAAATATATTATTTTATGAGTGAAGGTTCCTAGTCCATTTCTCAGGAATTCTTTTTGCATGCATATTCTGTTCAATATTTTTATTTATTTGAATGATAAAGATTTGTAGTTTTCCTTTTAATACTCTCCCATATTAAAATTCATGTCCCAATATCTCCAAAGCTAATTTAAAAAAAATAAAATCAAAGAGGAGTACCACCTCTATAAAAATGAAGGTTTTTTTTTAATCCTCATGAGTTTGTTGTTTCAATCTTAATCGATTCAAACATCAACAAGGCCCATAGGTGTTGTAGCTAGCACTATAAAAGTCAAAAACCATAATTTATCCTTCTAAATGCATTGCGGTGCCCTTTAATTTCTAATTCATATGGAACTCAATGTGTTCTAACTTCAAGTGGCATTGCAACGCTTTTTTTCTTTCCATTACATATAGCACTCAATGTTTGGACCATTAAAAAATGAAAGGCAAATAAAGGGCTTGGAAAAATTCTGCATTGCAAATGAAGGGATGCAACACACCCTCCATAAAGGCACCCATAAATGAGATAATATGAGGCATTGATATGTCAATAACCCCATGCCCAAGAGTACTTCCCCCAATCCACCGCATACTCATTACATGGTCTAGAGAGGGTATTCTTGGGAGACATTCCTTGACTTGGGGATTGGCCTACCCAATAGGGCACCATGACACCCCTCCCATATCTAAATTTGGAAAATTTTATAAGGTCTTTGAGCATTTGTTTAATTTTAAAAGGGGGGACTTAATGCACTTGTTTGGGTAGTTGTTTCATTAAATGTGGCTTACTTGGCATGATTCATATTACTTGTGGACCCTTGGAGGGCATATTTTCTTGGCTTTGCAGGAGCTTGCCTAGTGAAAGTCATTCATGAAGGGACTAAGCCACTTGGACCTTCATAGGGGCTTGAAATCCCACCGGATGGATGTTGCGCCCCACACATTAGAGGCCTAATATAATGAACATTTAACCTTAGATGATGTCTCTAACACTTGGATGAGGCTCGGAAAAATGAAGAGAAGTGGACGTCACCTTCCTATGCCCAAACGTTCCTCTTGGGTAGCATGTCGTCATACTTTTGAGGGGACGTTTGATAATAAATTTTCTCTATTATTCCCCCCACCCCCACCTCCACCCTCACCCTCATATATGAGGGTGGGGGGGATAATAGAGAAAATGTAATGCATTTTCTCTATTATTCCCCCCACCCCCAACCTCACATTTTGTGCACTTGGTGGTGTTGTGGGCTTGAAGCCCCACATTTTCTCTATTATTCCCCCCTCTCCCACCCTCACATTTGATGCACTTGGTGGTTTTTTGGGCTTGAAGCCCCACATTATAGCTTGATTTGGGGATGACATGACACCTTCCATCTTGACGTCCTAGCCTTTGGAGGCCTACTTCCACATGTGCCACCTTGGAGAGGATATTTATGGGCTTATATGCCACCATTTTGTTATTTTTGGTCATTTTGTAGACTATGTGGGAAAAAGATCAAATCGCTATGATAGTTAAGCATTCTAATTTTGGTTTTAGCCTAAAATTATGGATTTAATTGTAATGTGGAAAAACTATGATTTGGGTGTTCCTCTATAAATATAGGGAAGTCATTTTTCACTTGGACATAACTCATCACTTGATATTGTTACTCTTTGGACTGCAATTTTGGCCTCTCTTTTTCTTGTGCAAATGGATGCAATACTTGTTTATTGGAGCATCAAAGGCTAGTTACTTCTCTTGGATGGTTTTATTTTTAAAATAGTTGGATTATTCTTGGTAGTAATGTTTTTCTTTCATGCCATCTCTTGGATTTGGTGATTAACTTCTGCAATTTATTGTTTTCTTGCTTGTTTAAGTTCAAGAAAAGTATCTTAAAACCCTAGGAGGAGTAAAAGGGCTTACACCCTCCACTAAAATTTGTTCTTCCTTTCTATTGAAAGACCGTAAGGTTTGAAACAAGGATTAAGAGGGTTTACACCCTTGTTGCAAGGCTTGGCTAGGGTTTATTTCTCTAGGGAGTAAGAGGGTTTACACCCCCAAAATATTTTTAAACCCTAGTCCATATTGATTTTTAGGCTAAATGATTTGGAAGGAGATAGGTTTCTTAGGTTTTATAAGTGTTTAGCTCTCAATAAAAAATATTATATTCTTTATTGATTAACCTAGTCTTCAAGAAAGAGACTCCATTCACCCAATAACAAGGCACTAATCACACCGCAAAATCTAAATTATTGCATCGGTAAATGTAAAAATTGATGGTTTGAAATTGATTAAGTTGGATTATAATTCTACATGCTTTATACTTTATTATACTTTAAGGGCATCTACTTTGGTCAAGTGATTGGTCTGCTATAACAAACATTAAGCTACAACCATTAAGGCCGCAAAAAACATTCGGTAACATCTAGACCTACCGAACACATTTTATACCGAATTATTCTTTGAGGACACTTGTGAGCAAGTGATACAATTATGATACATTATGATTATGATTTTATTATGAGTTATGTTATGATGTCATTGTGATTGTATGATAATTTATAGATGTATATATGTTTCAAAAGGTATTATTGATGAGTTTCCCTGAGTGTGCAGGATACATGACAAGTTGATGATACTGATGGCATCAATGAACTTCCTTGGACTCCATATTGAGTCAAGGAGTGGATTTGTAATTGGTTTGAATATTTGATTTACACGCATGTGATCCGTATGATGATTTCGTTATGGATGTTATGTATATGGGTTATTTACAATGTTCTTGTCAGTGGATGCAGGCTTGACAATGCTTGCTAATCCGACTCACATATAGAGTAAAGGAGTCATTCACAAAAACTAGACATTTGAGGGAGAGGTGTGACAGCGTTCCCATGACAACCTAATGGAACTACTGCCGTGACCTGAACTGTAGGTTAATGACTACCTAGTTCAAGAGGTCCACGATGCCGTGAGGGAAGACTGAGACAGTCACTCACGAATAAATCTAAGGGACACACAATAATGCGAAACCCTTATTACTTAGAATCCCTTACTCACAAGGTCGACCAAGTGTTGATTCCAAGTGTCAAACAAACTTCCAAAACTAGTCAAAGGCGAGTGGCACCCTTGGAGCATGAAGGTGCGTCTTGAATGGAATGTCACATAATTAAATTTTGAGTCAATAAAAATCTAGATGGCCTAGAAAACATAATGAAATGGTTAGATCTTGTTAGAACAAAGTATTAATTAATAATTAATTTATAAGCTAATAAATCTAACAAGAGTCGAAGCCTAAATCTAAACCTAAGTCTAAGTTTAAATAAGGGACTAATAAAATATTAAACAAGTTAAGGGATTTGAGATATATTCAAACTCTAGGAAAAGAGGGAATAAAAAAAAATTAGAGGTTGAGTAAGTGCACATGTGTGCATGAAAAAAAAAAGGGATTTATAAATAAAAAGAAATTAAAAACATGAGAGAATAGGGTTTCCACATAGAGTAGCATCTTGAGTCAACCTCCCACTAATCCTAACTGAGAGAAAACTCCTAATCCAACTCAAACTAAGAATTAGTTAGGGGGCACTCAATAAATGAGAAATTGGGGAGCTAAGGGACAACTAAGAGAAAAAAATAGGAACACATTGGGGAATGTGGGGGAAAATGCCTAAATAAATAAAATAAAAAGGGAATTAACATGTGCAACTTGGGGAGAGTTTGACACTTGTAGTGGGTGAATAATCCTATAATAAAATTATTAAAAATTAAATATTTGTGCATGACATGTGTCATTGGGAAATTTTATATAAAAGAACTGGAAAGGAAGGGAAAAGGATCTCACTTTTTTAGTACTGTTATGCTACCAACATTTTTCCTGAACTAGTTTTACTTGTGAGAGTTGGGTTCCAAAACTTGAGAGAGTGGAAGCTCTTCCTTGAGAGGAAGTTTTGGTGCTATTGATTTTCTGGTTTTTGTGTGTTGTCCCATTTGCGTCTCGGGGGGCTAAGGGGGAAGAAGAGTACCCCTAGCCTTGGGTGGGAGGTACCGATGAATTCACTTGGTTAGCAAGTGAAGGATGCATTGATCAAATTCCGGGTTGAAAAATCTACAACTCAAATTCTTGTGGCAATGGTATTTTATATTTGGATATGTATATTGCTCATCGAATATTGTAAATATTTACAGAATAATGTAATGTCCTTGAGTAATTTAATATTGTAATTAAACCTTAGTAAGCATGAAAATAGCGATTGGTTCTTAGTAAAATTTCAAGACAATATTATTTTGGTTCGGTATTGAATTATTATTGTTATTTCATTTCATATAGAGAATTCCTTTGTAAGATTTGTAGTTCTGAATTCAAAATATTACTGTTACTATAATAAGAATGTTATGGAATTAATGTTGGGTGATTGATATAATTATTTTGGTTATCATATCTAAACTGTCATGTAGAATTAGATTAGTTTTCGATTATAATGAAGAATCACAATTTTTTGTGGTATTAGTTTAAAAGTAGTTGGTTAGCTTCAATTTGATTAGCTTCTATATATATGGGTGATCAAAATTTCTGTAGTGTTGTTTAAACATTTTAAATTCCCATTCTTCATGTTTACTGGTTCAGATCATTAGTTTCTAATAATTATTATTGTTTCTGAGAATGATCTTACATTGATTTTAAGTGTGGTTTGATTAGTAGATTTTGCATCATTCCCTCCTCCGCCAAATGAGATTCTAAGTATCAGATTTATTTGTCAGTTTTTAAAATATCCTAACAGTTATGTCTTTGCGTTTGAGAAAACAATAAAATGACGTATTAACAGTAGAAAATTAAGGGGGATTTATATATTGGTGGAATAGTACTCTAAGGTTTTCTTTTTTATTTCAGAATTCAGTGGAGAAAGAGCACTGGAATGATCTTGTCGAAATTCAAATTTGGCCATTTGCTCTGGTCCTCATGTTTTGCTTATGAGTAAACTTGGTGTAAGGCGCCTTGATTATGTGAGTGCTAAAATAATGTAGGAGTAATCTCCAAGTTAATATCCATCAAATATTGAATCCTATTAGGAAGTATTAATCCTTTGGGAATTTCAAGGAAGGAGCCAACTAGTTTAAAACCTTACCCTGTTACAAAGAAGAATAGGTCAAAATCTTCAGGATTTAGGTATGATTTTTCTTATTGGATTCTCGTTTGTCGAACTCGGCGCTTGACTAGGAGGTTACTTAATGAAAATAAAGAGAATACTATCATTATAATTCTCTTAATAATTGACGATCCTTTATTATTTCAAGGATATAGAGATCAATCACTTATTTCACTTGCGTTAAGTTGAGTTTAAAATTATGTAGTTGTCATAATATTTTTATTTCTACTCTAAGTTCTTCCGTATCTTACAGGGATTCTTAGCTTCTGATAGTTTACATACTGGTCTATATTAATGAATTGTCCAGGTAACCTCTGTCGCTAACTAAGTGTTGACTAAGAGAGGTTGCGACTTAAAGATTCGTAGCTATAAGTGAGTTTACCTTGTAATTTAGAACATATACCACACTACATATTACAATGACTTTGACTAATAGTTATCCACCCTTAGAACTTTCTTCTGCAATTGACCTTCTCTTATGAGGAAACCCCGATAACTAACAAGTTAGAGTAAAAAATTATGAAAAGGATCCTAGAGGTAGAGATCCTTTTTCCTAGCTTCAAATGTTGGATAAGGAACTTTTTTCACGCACCCAATTGTTTTAATAAATCTTAGGATTACTAGATTGTAGAATGGGAAGTGGAATTTAACAAGAAAATTCGCAGGGACTCTCAGTCGTTATCGTTAGAAAGCCCAGAAGTGAAGGGTAGAATTGTTACCGCTACCACTTATTATGTCGAACGGATCCCAAGGAAAGATTTGGTCTAGTAATTAATACGTGTTGTTAGGAAGCAAATACCAAGATAGCATAGAAAAACCTTAGAATAAGTACTCAACGCCTTGAAAAAGAGATAATTTTAGATAATAAGCCTCTTCGAGGGGGAAACCTCCTTATACACCACATAGATTTCCAAATACAATATGATTCCAAACGAAAAGGTCTCCTTGGTATATATAGGAGACTAGGAGGTACAATTACAACTAATGGACCCAAGTCGACATAAATAAAATAACATTACTAATGTAATATTCCCTAACTAAGGGGTAATGTGCCACTATTTAGGGCTTAACATGCCCCTCCCCTTCAGAAAAGTGTTGTCTGCAACGCTTGTATAATTTTGGTCCTTGGATGCTTCTGTATAAAAGACTCATCTTCCCAAGTGGAATCTTGAGCAGGTAGTTTCCTCCACTTAATGAGATACTCTGAAATGGATCTATTCCTTAGTCGATGAATTATTTTGTCAGTGATAGCTTCAGGCTCCAATATAATTTTTCCTTCCTCGTCAAGTTCTGGAAATATAGTTTGAACTGGGATCTTGTCACCTATAACCTTCTTTAAGCATGAAACATGGAAAACTGTGTGTACTCGTGAAGATGAAAGCAATTCCAATTTGTATGCCATAGTACCAATCTTTTGCAACACCTTATAAGGGACATAATAATTTGGTGATAATTTATTATCCTTCTTGGATTTCTTGAGGGACACATGTTTGTATGGTTGTAGTCTTAAAAACACCCAATCCCCTACTTCAAAAATTCTTTCACTATGATGTTGATCTGGTTGTTGTTTCATGTGATTATGTGCCATGGTCAAGTTGTCCTTTAAGATTTGGAGAACTTGTTGTTGATGCTCGATGTGATCTTCCACTGCTTGAACCTTAGAATTTTATTTTAGATAAGAAGTGATGGAAGGAGGGTGGTATCCATAGAGTTCCATAAATGGTGTCATTTTTGTTGCAGTATGAAAGGAAGTGTTATACCACCATTCTGCCAAGGGTAACCATTTGAACCATTGTGTTTGTTTATCAGAGACACAGAAACAAAGGTATCCTTCCAGACATTTTTTCATTATCTTGGTTTGTCCATCATATTGAGGATGATAGGATGAGGTATGAGCCAATTGAGTACCCAAACAAGAAAATAATTTTGTCCAAAAATGTCTAGTGAAGATGGGATCTCTGTCACTTATAATAATCTTCGGGCTTCCATGTAGCTTTTGAACTATCTCCATGAATGCGATGGCAACTGTACTGGATTTGAAGGGATGAGAGAGTGAACAAAAGTGTGCGTAGTTGGTCATTCTATCAGCAATCACCATGATGACACTCTTTCCTTCAGACTTCGGTAACCCTGTGATGAAATCCATGGAAACCTTCTCCCAACGCTGACTTGGGATGGCTACTGGTTGTAAAATACATGTGGTTTTAATTGTTTCCACCTTATTTTGTTGGCAAACCAAAAATTCTGCCACAAACCTTTGAACATTGGTTTTAAGGCCATCCCAAAAAAATTTCTTCTTGACCCTATGGTAGGTTTTCAAAAATCTTGAGTTCCCTCCTATTGGAGATGTGTGTAATTCCAATATTACCTTTTGTTTGAGTTGGGAGTTCTTACATAAATATAAGCAATATTTGTACCATAGTGAATCATTTTTCCATGTAAATGTATATGATGCACTAGAATCCTGTTGCAACCTTTGAATGAGATTCCACACGTTTTCATCATTCTTCCATTCATCCCTCGCTTCTATTATCCAATCAGGTTGGATGATCGAGATAGCACAGAGAAAGGCCTCAACATCTTTATCCTTTCTTGAGAGTGCATCTGTCACAACATTTTGCTTACCTTTTCAAAATCATAACCCAATATCTTGGTCACCCATTTTTGTTGTTCTTTTGAAGACAATCTTTGTTCCAAGAAGTATTTAAGACTATCGTGATCTTTTTTGACTATGAAGTGCCTACCTATTAGGTAAGGGAACCATTTATTCAATGCATGTAGTATTGCCATCATTTCCTTCTCATAAATGGGTTTGTGTAAGTCCTTTCCCTTGAGTGGTTGACTTTCAAAATTAAGGGGCCTTCCTTCTTGCATTAGAACAACACCAATGCCATTTCCCGAGGCATCATATTCCACAATAAAGGTTTTTGTGAAGTCTGGTGTGGTCAAGACATAAGCTTTGTACATCACCTCTTTAAGTTGTTCAAAACCTTGAGTTTCCATTGGAGTCCATGAAAATGCATCCTTCTTAGTTTATGCCACTAAAGGTGTCGTTATTCTTCCATAGTTCTGAACAAACTTGCGGTAGTAACCTGTTAAACCCAAAAATCCTCTAAGATTATTTAATGTTTTGGGAATAGGCCAGTCCATCATGGCCTTAATATTGTTAGGGTCTACCTTGACACCATCATGAGATATAATATGACCCAAATATTCTACCTCCTTCACCCCAAAGAAACATTTGGATGGTTTGGCATATAGTTGTTGCTCCTTTAGTAGTTGTATCACCTTGTCAACATGTCACACATGATCCTCCCAAGACTTTCTATAGATTAATATATCATCAAAAAATACTAACACAAATTTTCGAAGGAAGGGCTTGAAAATGGAATTCATCAACCCTTGGAATGTGGAAGGTGCATTTGTAAGGCCAAAAGGCATGACCAAAAATTCATAATGGCCTTCATGAGTTCAAAATTCTATTTTTGGGATATCTGCTTCCTTCATTCTAATATGATGATACCCTGAACGAAGATACAACTTTGTGAAATAGATTTCTCCATGTAGTTCATCTAACAATTCATCAATGACAGGAATGGGAAACTTATCTTTAATAGTGATCTTGTTGAGATCTCTATAATCTGGACACATACGCCATCAACCATATTTCTTGAGTACCATTACCGCCTGTGCAAAGTAAGAACTTTGGCTAGGTATAATAATGCCAACCTATAACATTTCTTCAACCATGCGCTCAATTTCAATCTTCTGGGCATAAGAGTATCTGTAAGGCCTGATGTTAGGAGGAACACTGCTAGGAATTAGGTGGATAGCATGATCATGATTTCAAGTGGGTGGAAGACCTTTGGGAATATTTTCAAATACTTTGGAATGCTTATCAATGATCCCTTGGAGATCTAGAGGAATAGATGTCTTAGATGTTTGAACATCTAGTGAGAATAGTTGTGCAATTACACCTTGATGCCCCTTTTTTAATAATTTTGTCATGCCATTAGAGCTTATCACATTATTGGGTTTCCCCATGATACCCCTTAACTCAATTTCTTTTCCTTCCAATGAAAATTTCATGAAAAGTTCTTGAAAATTAAAATCCACTGTTCCTAATGATTGTAACCATTGGATTCCTAGTATGACATCAACACCACCCATGGGTATAGAAATAATTGGACTATTCATTACATATATCCCCATAGTAAGATTGATCTTATTTCATTTTCCTGAGAAATTGATTGTTCCTCCGTCTGCAATCATTACTTGAAACTTTGACGTTGGATATACAAACCAATTGAGATCTTTGGCTAATTTATAGTGAATGAAATTATGAGTATTACCAGAATCAATTAGTACTATTACCTTTTTCTTTTTGATATATCCTTCGATCTTGAGGGTTTGAGGATTGCTAATTCCAACCAATGCATTACATGATATCGTGGGAGTCAACTCTTCAAAAGAAATCGCTTCTACGTTTTCATCTTGAGATGGTTCTTGTTCTTGTTCTTGTTCTTCTTCCTCTTCACAATCTATGTAGAATAACTTCTTCTCAACACACTTATTGTAACGTTCTCGACCATCTACCCCATGGTCGGGCCAACATTACTATGCGGAAAAACACTACTGTAACATATTATGCATTCTTATGAAATACAATTTCTTAATTACAGTTAAAAACAACGTAAGCACATTAATATCGTTAGCATACATAATCAACGACATTAACAATAATTCACGAATATAGCAGAATACATGTAAACATTGCTAGAATCATAAACATGCATATTTAATTGAAATTATACGCATGTATATACTTATCTTTTAGACTGGATGTAATTCACCAACTGCGTGTAGACCTCCCATGAACCTCCCAGCCTTAGACTGTGCTACTCATCACTCTCAGCAGTAGGTCACCCCCGAGCTAGGATTAAGCTCCACCGGGTAGGGATTCCTAGGCTAGGCAGGGAATACAGAAAGACACACAGTCACATGAGAAGGATTCTCTCCCAGGAGCCACTTATGCCCACTGCCCACAGACTCTCATTCCCCACATGTCTGTCCCACCCCAGGAGTATACACCTTCACTGTCACCAAGACAGTCCATTGCCTGCTAACCTCCCTTCCCTTGGGCTTCAACAACAGACTGGATCAAAAGTCTCCGAGCTCTATGGAAGCTACATGACTCCTTCCAGGAGTTCTCACTTCCTCCATGCACTCTCTCACCTGGAGAGAGTTTCTCATAGACTGGGTAACCTACCTTTTCAACAACAATCACGTCCCTCACACTGGCCAACAAGCCACACGCAGTCCAAAACTGCATGGCCACAACAGTAAATTGGGAAAATGGGTATGGACACCCGAAACAGAAATGATCAGCGCTAAAGAATAACACGACTCTACGATTACAGGATGAGTTGAGCTTTCCAGTAAGAAACACAAGATGCATGACTCAACAATTACGGGACATTCAGTTCTCCCAACCAACAATAAGGAACAGACTCACCGCTATGGTTTTAGAAATGCATAAGGTGTACAGAGGTTCCATCATAGAGGACAAATGCGTACATACGGAGGATGGAGGAATTGGAAGGTCGAACCCCGAATTCAGGTGATGGTTGGAGAAATGCACACCCCCCTCCTACGCAACAGTCGACGGAATGGAAAGAGAACCCCCAACACGACTCATTTCCTGGGTTAAATCACATGCGCCTGGGTTGACATATGTCTCCCATGAAGCTGCATACATCCCTCCCCAGGAACTTAGGACAAAACATATATTTCACATGGATTTTGGGATAATATTAAAATATTATTCTCAAGAACTTAAGCCCCTAGGCTCCACACTTAGCCTCTCTTTCCAACGTTCCAGCCCCTAATCCCTTACCCAGGTTTTGTGGAAGCTTAGTCCCCCATCACTCATTCATCGTGGTCGGTCCACACGCATAAATGTTTTGTATTAATACTGTGCATAATTACATATACAAAAATCAGGCTCCTGGCCTTCAACACTTAGGCTCCCTTGCCTAATAACACATAAGCCCACTAGCTTATATAACTTGGCTCACCAACCTTATAAACTTGAATTACAGTTCATAAAAAATATTTATACTTCATAGACATGATTTACAATAGGGCTCAGCCTTGGGGACATTACAATCCCCTCCCCTTATTTTTTCACTGTCCTCATTGCAACTTTACACTACATCTGCAAGCTTTTCAAAATTTTCAAAAAGATGTGGGTACTCTACCCGCATAACATCTTCATGCTCCCATGTCGCATCCTCAGGACTGTACCAGGTCCACTGGACCTTTACAAGCCCTATGGCTCGATTCCAGAGCTGTTTGTTTTTCCTGTCCAATATGCGCACAGGATGCACTTGCAAGACACCTTCTTGCTCCACCTGGATCACATTCCAATCAATTACATGATTATCACCAGGCATATACTTTTTAAGAAATGAAACATGAAACACATTATGTACAGTCATGGATGTAGGTAATGCAAGCATATATGCAACTGGCCCAATCCTTTCCAGGATTTCAAATGGCCCACAAAATCTAGCTACCAACTTGGCGCAACTTCCCATCTTCAGGGAACTCCTGTTAGCTTTCACTTTCAGGAAAACATGATCACCCACTTTGAAATCTCCGTGGGTTCTGTTCTTATCAACATAACTTTTTTTCCTGTCCTGGGCAACTTTCAAATTCTGCTTAATTTTTATCATTTGGTCCTCCATCTCCTTGAGCAACTCTGGCCCAACTACTGTTCTATCAGCTGGATTATCCTAGCTCACTGGAGTATTGCACTTTCTTCCATAAAGTGCTTCAAATGGGCTCATCTTCAACGATGCATGATACCCATTTTTGTAGGTGAACTCTACCAAGTGTAGGTAGTCTTTCCATCTTGATGGTTTGTCCATCACATAAATTTTCAGTATGTCTTCTATTACTCTGTTCACCCTCTCTGTCTGTCCATCAGACTCAGGATGATAAGTTGTACTAAAGTTTAGATTCGTTTCGAATCCTTTGATCAATCCTTTCCAGAAATTTGAGGTGAATTTCGGGTCTCTGTCGGACACAATCGTTTTAGGAATTCCATGCAATCATGCCACTTCCTTTATGAAAATATCAACAACATCTGCTGCCTTGTGAGTAGTTTTTAGTGGAATAAAATGGGTAGCTTTTGTAAGCTTGTCCACCACCACCATGATCGAATCATGCAACTTGCCTGTTCAGGGAAATCCCGTAATAAAATCCATCGTTACTACTTCCCACTTCCACTCAGGAATGGGTAAATGTCGCAACAACCCTGCTGGGTGCCTATGCTCAGCTTTAACTTTCTGGCACTCCATACATCTAGCGATGTATTTAGAAATATCTCTCTTCATACCCGGCCAAAAGTAATGGCTCTTGACCGCTGCTACTATTTTCTGATATCCAGGGTGCTCTACATAAGGCACATTATTCATCTCCTGCAAAATCATCTGTTTCAAGCACTGGACATTGGGTACAAAAATTCTGTTCTTGTACAACAGTATTCCATCTGTTTCCAATTTATAAATTTCCATCTTCTGTGGCATCTTACCCTGCTATAGCTTGGATACCAATTCTCTGTACTGCAGATCTGCATTTGCAGCCTCCATAATTCTGCTTTTAAAATCAGTCTGATACATGCTAATTGCTGTAGCATGTAATTCATGCACCCTCCTGTTGAGTGCATCAACCACTTTATTCTCCTTTCCTTTGATATGGTTGATCTAAAAGTCGTACTCACACATAAATTCCAGCCACCTACTTTGTCTAGCATTTAAGGTTGGCTGACCAAACAAATATTTCAGACCGTTATGGTCTGTTCTGAGTTCAAACCTCCTTCCCATGAGGCAATGCCTCCATTTATTTAGAGAATGAACTATGGCTGCCAACTCCAAGTCATGGGTTGCATAGTTCTTCTCGTGCTCTTTTAATTTCCTGGACTCATAACAGATTACGAATCCGTTCTGACTGAGGACCCCTCCCAATCCTTCTTTGCATGCATTAGTGCATACTATGAAATCTGCATTTGGATCTGCAACCCTCAGGATTGGAGCACTGGTTAACAACTGCTTCAATTGCTGGAAACTTTCTTCACATCCCTCTGTCCAGTGAAACTGCTTCCCCTTTATTTGCAAGGAACTGATAGGGTGAGCTATCTTGGAAAACCCTGCAATGAACCTTCTGTAATAACCAGCCAATCCCATGAAGGATCTAACTTCCATTACATTCCTTGGCGTTGACCATTCTCTAATGGATTCAATCTTCTCAGGGTCTACTGCTATACCATCCTTCGAGATAATATGTCCCAAGTAATGGACCCGCTCCTGATAAAACGAGCACTTACTCAGATTGGCATACAATTGGTGCTCTCTTAGCACTTGCAACACCATCCTCAGATGTTGTTCATGTTCTTATTCGGTCCTGGAATACACCAGAATGTCATCCAGGAAGACGATGACAAACTTGTCTAGATAGTCCCTGAATACTCCATTCATCAAGCTCATAAAAACAATGGGTGCATTTGACAGTCCAAATGGCACCACTGTGAACTCGTAATGACCATACCTTGTTATAAAGGCGGTCTTATTGATGTCTTCATCTTTTATTCTTACTTGGTGATATCCCGATCTTAGATCTATTTTTGAAAATATCTTTGCATCCTTCAACTGATCGAAGAGATCATCAATCCTCGGCAGAGGGTACTTGTTCTTCGCCGTTACTTTGTTCAATTGTCTAAAATCGATGCACAATCTCAACATTCCATCCTTCTTCTTTACGAACAGGACTGGGGCACCCCAAGGCGACATGCTTGGGAATATATACCCCTTCTTCAGAATTTCTTCAAGCTTCAGCTACAACTCTTTCAATTCTGGCACACTCATCTTGTACGAAGCCTTTGACATTGGAGCTGCTCCAGGCATCAAGTTCACAGAGAAATCGATATCCCTTTTCGGAGGTATCCCAGGTACTTCCTGGAATACATCTTCGAACTCTTTAAGTACCTCATGATCCTCAATACTTGACACCTTATCATTAGGCATTTCCCCCACATGGGATGCAAATAATTGATAGTCTTTTTTGTAGCACTTCTTCAGCTGCATTGCCAAGATTTCTCTAATAGTAACAACTCTAGGAATTCCTTGGATGACTCTATGATTCCCTTCTTCATCTAAGCAAGTGAATGCCTTGTTCTGACAGTCCAATATGGCATGGTGATGGTCCAACCAGTCCATCCCAATTAGATAGTCATAAGAGCCTAACGACAGAATGTTCAAATCGGCCTTCGTGCTCAGTCCATTCATGTCTACAAGACAAGACTTGACTAAATCTGTGACTTTCCTCTTGGTTCCTGTAGCTAGATGCACTAACCAATACTTTTCATGTTTGCTTCTTATCAAATGCAAACTTTCTACCACTCTAGGGTCTATATAACTATGGCTAGCCCCTGAATCAACTAAAATAGTAAATGGTTCATTTTTTTATCATACCTGCTACTTCAATCATGTGCGATTGATACTCAACTTGCTTGTTGTCCAGGGCTATGTAGATCCTTGGAATTCTACTGCCCATGTCCTCCACTGTTTCGGCCTGCTGAACATTGTGGAGAACTCTTACTTTATCATTTCCGTGGGGGAAATCCCTATACCTATGGTTTTCTTTACAACCCCAACATTCCATAGGTGGCAGCCTTAACATTTTCCCACCCACTTCAACCTTCCTGGGCTCTCTAAGAGATGGATGTCCTTGAGACTCTTTCTGAAAAAGGTGGTTTATTTCCCTTCTGCCTCTGTTCTTTCTTGAACTTTTTCTGGTCATCCCAAGCCTTCCGAAAGGTAGGCTTTTCTCTTTGTTGTTCAAATAAGCACTTCGCTCTTCTTATCATTTCTTCCATAGTCTTTGGGTCATCATACTGAATGTTATCCCCAATAGGAGGCAACAATCCACTCAGGTACCTCTGAATCTTGACAGACTCATCTTTGATGAACGAAACATCCTTCAGTAATTCCAAAAACTTTCATTCATACTCATCAATGGTCTGGTTGTCTAGCTTGAGTTCAAAGAACTCTTTCATCTTTCTATCATAATATATTTTAGTTAAGTATTTCCTCTCGAAATACCTCTTGAATTCTTTCCATGTGATGTCCCTTTCCCTGATGTGCTGCACCTACACAAGTTGATCCCACCACATAGATGCCTTTCCCTTCAATTGATACATGGAAATCCTATCCTCTTCATGAGAGGAATAATTCTACAGTTGAAAGTATTTCCTCATACCAAGAAACCAAGTTTCGACATCTTCCTCCTCCTTATGTTCTCCATTGAACGTTGGAGGCTTGATCTTGTTCATTTCCCCTTTCAATTCATCCATCCCAAATCTCATGTGATTTCTGGTAGGAGATGGGCTTGAACTACTGTGGGATTCCCTACTGGAATGCTTTGGGGAGTGACGACGATGTCTGCTGACACTCCTTGATCTTATTTTCCTCTTAGGGGTCCTGCGACTCTCTGTCTTGCTTGAGTCACTCTCCTTTTCCAATTTCTTTTCTATTCTTTCCAGACTCTTCAACATACTTAAGTTGAATTCACCCTGTTTATCCCTGACTTTCATGAGCGTTTGGCTATCAGCTCGACGAGCCTAGGCATCTTTCTGCAATCTTTCAATGATTTTCATCATATGTCCTTCCTTATCCATCTCTTTTCCTTGCCCATTAGAGTTTGATCCTTTGACTCCCAAGTTGACATTCCTTCCTTCTCTTTCATTCTCTGAATTGGAGGCAATCCACACCTCTTCCATTCTCTGCTCTCAACGACAACCCTATTCGGTTCTGGCACTTGCTAAGCTTCTGCAAACACACGTGCAGCCAACAAGGATTTGTTAGGTTGCCATTCTTAGCAAATTCCACACATTCAAAACCATTATGATTAAGAAAACGCTTCGACTTCACAAATTTTTTGAATTCTACTTGGCTCTGTAATTTTCGGGTGATAGCTCCCTCTTTCTTAGTCCCTACCCTCGTAACCAAAGCTCGTGACCAAATGCTAGACTACTAGGTTCTACTCGGGCTTTCGAACTTCAAAGAGTTTAAGGTACACACATCTATCTCCCGTAGTTTCGATTTACCGAATTCGTGTAAATCGGGTGGATCGATGGTCCACATTTACCCAACATCCAACGGTTAAAAATCCACTACGGTTCTTACGTCTTCGAAGATTTTGGGACTTCAAAACTTCAGGTTTCGGGGTTTCAGTAACTGGGTGTTCGAAATGCAGCGACCCAAACCACTCGTAACTCCATTCCCCGAACTCCGATACACGAGTTCTTGTACGAGATCCAATGATCCTCGATGATTTGGATCCAATGGTCCAGATATTTTCAGAGTTTAGTGAACCGGGAGTTCACGATGCAGCGACTCCAAATCTCTTGTCACTTCAATCCCTGAATTCCGATACACGAGTTCTTGTACGAGATCCAACGATCCTTGATGATTTGGATCTAACGGTCTATATATTTTCAGAGTTTCATGAACCAGGAGTTCACGATGTAGCGACTCCAAATCTCTTGTCACTTCAATCCCCGAATTCCGATATGGGAATTCATGTATGAGATCAACGGATGTGAGCCTCCCCTGATCCGACGGTCCAAATCTCTCCTAATATTACACCTGTCAAAGCTCTTCATCCCTAACTTCCTCGCTAGTTGGCTGGATCTGACGGCTCATGAGATTTCGACACTTCTTCCTGGAAGTGCTCCACCGTCTGATTCTACCCTTGTTAATCTCTTTCGCAATTCAGGACTTGGAGTGACCAAGAATTTGGCCTGCGCTCCAAGTTCACGATCCCTGAATTCACAAAATGATCCAACGGTTCAAACCAACCACGATCAATGACCCACGTTTATTCTAGATCCTAGGGTGGTGAGTTTCTCCATCCACTAACCACCTTGCAACTTCTGGCTATCTTACGGTCCTCACGATTTCGCGAGTTCTCCACAGAGAATTATGACTGTCCAACTCTGCTTCTCAAGGACTTTTGGCCAATGACTTGGTACCCTCCTTCCGAACTTTCATCTATTTGATCCAACGATCCTGATTCCCCACGATCTGACGACTCATATCTCATCGGCATTTCGTGTATCAGGATTTCGTGTGTCACGAGGTCGAAATATTTTCCACCTTCATCCTCCCTATTCCTGAAATGTCGATTTCTTCCTGGACAATTAACGGTCCAGATCTCTCTTAGATCGATGGTTGTGATCCAATCGTGAATTCGCATTTCGTGAATTCTCACAAACTCACCCTTAGACCATTTCAAGTCACGAGTCAGCGAAAGGCTGATCACTCTCCATGTGTCCTTTCCAATGGACAGTCCCGACGAATTCAGGATTTCACGTATCATGATTTCCACACTCCTGTGCAACTCCAAAGGGTTTTAAACCTTGTGCACGTTCTCTAGATTTGACGGTTGTGAGGGTTCTCCTTTCCTCCCAAATAGATTCTATGGCTCCAACACTTCTGGTGGGGAGTTCTCTCTCTCCCTGTGGCCATATACCACACCAACTGCAGTTTTATAATACCGCTACACCTCCTGAGCTTTGTAACACGGTCAAGTAGTCTGTTGACACTTAGAAACATTCTGAGGTCTGAAAGTAGTCCTCCAGACACAATTTATTCTCAAAACCTCGGTCCAAAGACCACTTATCCGGCCCATACAGGCTCAACATTGAAACTAGGCTCTGATACCATACTGTAACATTCCCGACCATCAACCCCATGGTCGGGCCAACATTACTACGCAGAAAAAAACTATTGTAACATATTATGCATTCTTATGAAATACAATTTCTTAATTACAGTTAAACATAGTGTAAGCACATTAATACCGTTAGCATACATAATCCACAACATTAACAATAATTCACGAATACAACGGAATACATGTAAGCATTGCTAGAATCACAGACATGAATATTTAATTGAAATTATACACATGTATATACTTATCTTTTAGACTGGATGTAATTCACCAAGTGTGTGTAGACCTCCAACAAACTTCCCAGTCTTAGATCGCGTTGCTCGTCACTCTCAGCAGTAGGTCACCCCCGAGCTGGGACTAAGCTCCACTGGGTAGGGATTCCTAGGATAGGCAGGGAATACAAGAAGACACACAGTCACAGGAGAAGGATTCTCTCCCAGGAGCCACTTATGCCCACAACCCACAGACTCTCATTCCCCACATGTCTGTCCCACCCTAGGAGTATACAATTTCATTTCCACCAAGAAAATCCATCAGCTGCTAACTTCCCTTCCCTTGGGCTTCAACAACAGACCGGACCGGAAGTCTCCGAGCTCTGTGGCAGCTATAGGACTCCTTCCAGGAGTTCTCACTTCCTCCGCACACTCTCTCACCTGGAGAGAGTCGCTCACAGATTGGGTAACCTACCTCTTCAACAAAAATCACCTCCCTCACACTGGCCAGCAAGCCACATGCAGTCCAGCACTGCGTGGCCACAACAGTCAATTTGGAAAATGGGTATGGACACCCGGAACATAAACGATCAACACTAAATCATATCGTGGCTCTATGATTACATGATGCGTTGAGATTTCCAGCAAGCAACACAGGATGCACAACTCAACAATTACGAGACATTCGATTCTCCTAACCAGTAATAAGGAACAGACTCACCGCTCTGGTTTCAAAAATGCGTAAGGTGTACAGAGGTTCCATCATAGAGGCCAAACACATATAGATGGAGGATGGAGGAATTGGAAGGTCGAACCCCAGATTTAGGTGATGGTTAGATAAATGCCCACCCCCCTCCTACGCAACAATCGACAGAATGGAAAGAGAACCCCCAACACGACTCATTTCCTGGGTTAAATCGCATGCGCCTGGGTTGACACATGTCGCTCATGAAGCTGCATGCATCCCTCCCCAAGAACTTAGGACAAAACATAGATTTCACATGGATTTTGGGATAATATTAAAATATTATTCCCAAGGACTTAAGCCCCTAGGCTCCACACTTAGCCTCTCTTTCCAACCTTCCATCCCCAAATCCCTTACCCGAGTTTTGTGGAAGCTTAGTCCCCCATCACTCATTCATCGTGGTCGGTCCACACGTAGAGATGTTTTGTATTAATACTGTGCATAATTACATGTACAAAAATCAGGCTCCTAGCCTTCAACACTTAGGCTCCCTGGCCTAATAACACACAAGCCCACTAGCTTATATAACTTGGCTCCCCAACCTTATAAACTTGAATTATAGTTCATAAACAAGTTTTATACTTCATAGACATGATTTACAATAGCGCTCGGCCTTGGGGACATTACACTTATATCTCTTACCATACTTGCTGTCAGAATTAAAGCATACACCTTTTTCTTTTCTTTCCTCCAATTGTTGAGGTGTCAACCTTGTAGGTTGAGGTGTTTTAGAAGATGGAACATTATTCCCTCGATAGATGTTAGGAGTGGTCCTTCTAGTATCCATCGCCATATTTTTACTTTCAACATTTCTTTCCACCATGAATGCATTCTCCAATGATTTGGGTTCCCAAATGCGAACCTCATGTTGAATGTTAACCTTTAAATTTCCTATGAATACATCAATCAGGTGCTCATCTAGAATATCCATTACCTTTTTATTCAATCTTTGGAAGTTCTCAATGTGCTCTGCAACTGAACCCTTTGGCTTGAGATTTGTCAATTGGCTAAAGAAGGTATTGGTCTTTCTATCCTCATAGCGTGCTATCATTTCTTCCATGAACATTGTCCAAGTGACGAGTGATTTGTGAGAACAAAGCCATTGATACCACACAAATTGATTGGGTTCTAAATATAAATAAGCAATTCGTACCTTTTGTGTATGTGGAGCATCATGTAGATCAAAGAATTGCTCCATCTGAAGTATCCATGTGATTGGATCCTTGCCATCAAACTTCCTCATATCGATCTTAGGGAAATGGTTGGTATTCAACCCAAAGTTGGAGTTTCTCCATTCTTGATTCATCTTCCTTTTGTCCTCATCATGAATTTCATGGGATACATTTTCACTTTTAGGTGTCCTCTCTATTAGAAAATTTTTCAATCCTTCCATGATATCCCTTTTTAAACCCTTCATCTTAGTATCCATTATTGCCTCCAACTTAGATTTAGTTGAGTCCATCATCCCTTGTAGTTCATATTTTGTTATTGTCATCTTTTGTAAATCATTTATGTCTGTGTGCATTTCTTCACCTTCATCAAGAGTCCAAGTAGGATTGTCTAGAGGCTTAATTGGTGTAGAAGTTCCCTTTTTTGGTGGCATGTTGGCCAAGTATCACTTTTAAACCTTGATTTCTAGGTGGTTCTTATAGATGATATTTATTCTACTATATATCCAAAATTTTGGCCCTTATGGGTCTGAAAATTTACTTTTGTAGCTCTTTGATACGTATTCTCTGCAATTCCACAAGTTTGATCAAAATTGGATGTGCCAAGTGGAAGTTATGGTAACTTCCCCACACCTTGTTGAATTTTGTCCCTTCTGGGAGAGCGTATTTTTAAAGCGAACCAAGATCACAATATATGTTATTTGATTCTGAAACTTGTACCAAAAATATTACAGACTTTCCACTTTCCAATGAAACTGGTCTTACTTAATTTGGATACTCATTGAAGAAGACATCACTGTTTTACCTAGAAGACCTGTTTGAGACTAGTTAATAAGACTAGTCAGATTCCCTATCTTGCACAGGGTGTATATAAAACAATAGGATGAACAAGAAGCTGAAACTTTTATCACAGTTACCTTGATAACTTCTGTGAATAACCTTTGGATTTCAGGGTCTGAAATTGTACAGAAAAAATTCTGAGATGACTAAATTCAGGATGATTCCAAAACCCTATCTTACACAGGCTATATCTCTGAAAGTATAAGGCCTCAGGAGATGAAATTTTAACCCCACATACCTTGATCCGTATGTTAAATACGATTCAAGGGGTTCCTTTTGAAATGATGTAGAAAACAAGTTATAGCGAAAATACCAAGGTGTCTAAGATGTAGCAGCGAAACCCCAAGACCTTGAGCTCTGATACCAAATGTTAGGGACCAAATACCAAGATAGCATAGAAAAACCTCAGAATAAGTACTCAATGCCTTGAAAAAGAGAGAATTTCATATAATAATCCTCTTTGAGGGGGATACCTCCTTATACACCACATAGATTTCCAAATACAAGATGATTCTAAATGAAAAGGTCTCCTTGGTATATATAGGAGACTAGGAGGTAAAATTACAACTAATAGACCCAAGACGACATAAATAAAATAACATTACTAATGTAATATTCCTTAATTAAGGGTTAATGTACCACTATTTAGGGCTTAACACGTGTACTAGCGGACTTAAGATTACGCCAGTTGAAAATTTTCCAAATTGCTTATAGCCAAGACGATTATTGCGTTGAAGAGGATAAACATAATTCGTTCTAGTATTGGAATGTGTAGATTCTTTCGAACCAATACTTGTTTAGGTTATTTGATTCCTTTAATTTTAAAATTTAACAAATTTTTATATCAATAAGTGAAATTATGTTAGGCAACGAAGTCTTGCCTATCAATTTATATTATTTAATTAGTGGAATGAGAGACTCCTCTCATGTATTGATCCTAAATTTAGTAATTATTATAATTATTGTATAATTTATATATCGATCCATAATTTAGTAATTATTATTATAACTTATAATTATTATATATTATCGTATAACTTGTGTTAGTAATTGTTGAAAAGAAAAATGGAAATATTCTTACTAATGGAACTTTACATTTTTGGAAAAGATTTTAGTGTTTACTTACTTAATGAAGCAATTTTTACCATCATTAATCCTTAAATTATAAGGATTGGCACATTATTGTGCCATCATAATATGGTTGGATTACTATCACCTTATTCCTCGTCGTGTTTATAGATTGATCCTTGTTGAGTATCGGTATTAGGTATTTTTCTTGAATAGATAATTTATGGGTTACACATCAAGTTTTCAGTAAGGAATGGGTTAAGGTTGGGATTGATAAAATAATTTATGACTTGCATTACATCACTAAACTTGGCAAACATTGTAAAACTTCTTGTCTTTAGATAGACAAAATTGCATGCTTACATGTTGTTACACCATGGAATTAATGTAATTAGATCATATAGTCCTCTAATGGAATTGCTTATGTAAATTGAATTGCTTATGTAAATTTACTTTTATTTACATTGTTGAATTATTTAAGTTAGTGCGTAAAATTGTCTTGCCATTTCTTGTTATTAAGTATAACAAATTTTTAAATAAAATAAAATATAATAATACTTTTGTTGTATTCTCTTATACTTGATGCTTAATTTACTGGAAGGTTGTTACATATGGTATCGGAGCGAGGTTCAACCCTGCAACATTGGACCGTTATTCCTTCCACTGTATTATTTCAATAATTAAATATGTTTCGCTAACACAATTTGATTTTCTCATGAGTGGTATCATGGTCAGAGGACGCAGGTTGAGTAGACGATGTGGTGTGGGGGGAAGAGGTATGCTTCCTCTGGGAGCATTCACGTAGGAGGGATCGACTCCATTTGGAGAGGATCACTCTATTGAGAAGAAGCAAGTTGCGGTAGGGGATGTGGTAGGTATTATGAGATCCTTCCAAAGGATGTCAGAGGCGTTGATCAACCACTTGGATTGAGATGAGGGTAGAGCGTCTGTGCCCAATGAGGGTTCACAATGCACTCCAATAGGTAGTAGTAGTAGTATACATAGAGAACTCGAGAAAGTGAAATTTCTCGAGTTCTGGGGTGCCACAGATAGCTTTCCATCGAGGCATGGTTGGATAACATGGCGATGTGCTTCACACTTTGCGATTACACCTCCAACATGAAATTCTGCATGGCGGTCTTTCAGCTGAAAGGGAGTGCTCTACTTTGGTGGAAGACACTCTTACCTCAACTAAACATGGTTGTTGAATATGTGTCATGGGAATTGTTCGAGGAAGGATTCTGGGAGAGGTAATTGTTCGATGAATTCATTGAGCACCAAATTAATGATTTCAATGCCTTACGATAGGGTAGTCGTATGTTATAGAGTATGAGGCCAGGTTCATGGAGCTACTCAGATATGCTCCACATCTGAACACAGAGAAGTTAAAGGTCGACAAGTTTATGTTCAGACTTAACTTCAACATTCGTGCCAAGGTGAGGATCCTGATGCCTCAGACGTTGCACGATGTAGTTTAGAAGGCCCTCATAGTCGAGGAAGATTTGAACAGTGGTGTTTAGGGCATGACTCCTTCTAGACAGACTGGACAAGCGACATTGAGAGCGTGGAAACATCAGACACTAGCTAGACAAACTTTTGGGCATCATGATATGCCCAGAGAACCTATTTTCTCAACACCCCATCGACAGACTCCTCATCAAAGGAATCCTTACAGAGAACCACAACAACAACAAAAACGTCGTTCGCAACAACAACAACAGCAATAGTTTATCCCTATTCAGCAGAACAAACCAACACCGCAGACCTCTAGGACAACAAATTCTACTTCAAGGACCAGGAGCACTGGACCGAAGAATGGATGATAGACATGTGGAGAGACACATTACCAATGAGATTGTCCGATTGAGAAGGCATGAGCGGATGGATCATTAGGACCCACTACAGTTGGATATTTTGGCAAGGCCCACATGATACATGTGTTGACGCCCAAAAAGCGCAACATGAAACCCCTGCCTACAAATGAGTTACACTGCATTATTACTTATATACATTTAAGATAATACTAAGTAGGTGGGACCCCTTTTTAGGAAAACAATGATGGAGAGCGATTCTCTTATTTTTTCACTCATGATTACTTTGCAAGAAAGATTCTACAGTTGAAAATAGACAAAGAAATTATAGCTTGTTTCCATGTGTAATTGATGGATGTTGAGTGTGATGACAATTCGATTTGTTTTTTTTTTTAAAGGGAGAAAATGTTTGTTTTAATAAGCATTTTGGTTTATTTTACTACACCTAGGGGTTGACATATTATTCAAACTCCAAGAATGGGCCTCATTGAAACTTATGATGTATTGGACTTATGGTACACTCGTTATATATTGTGGACATTTGATATGTTTTATGGAATGGAAATCCTCTGTTAGTAAGAAATGTGGGACATGTTTTGGTGCTAAGTGTTGAACATACATATAGTACTTATGAGATTAATGTGGGAGGGGGGGGGATTCGATTTTGAATTGGAAATGTTATGTTGGTGGCGAATTGGATATACATGGTTGACTATGTGTTTTATGGAAAATGTTTTGGAAGTTTGGGTGCACTCCATACTTGGATGTGGTTTATGGAAATTAATGTGAAAATAAGGGAAACAACATGCAATTACTACACATCATACTTACCTTACCTTTAAGTCGTTTCCTTCACTATAGTCGTGCTTGTTTTGGTTTCTCTGGTTAGTATTGCCTCCGTTTTACTCAGCCTTTGGAAGAATAGTGGTGCTATTTAGCTTTCTGGCATTCTCCTTACATGTATGTTGGCTCTTATCTCTCCATTCATGATATGTAAATATGCTTTGAATAAAATCATTATGTTGGCTCTTAGAGTTTGCTTACATAGTGTGTTTTCTTTCTGAATATTATAGTGGATGTATGTGGGCATTCTGGTTGTGCAAATTACATTTAAATATGGTTTCTTCCTGTTGGCATTTAAACGTTTCAAGCTAAGAAATTTGTTTGGCATTCCATTCTGTTTGAAGTATGTGGTTGTGTTGCACCCATAATGAATGATGCTTAATATGGTATGACTGTTGACAAATTATTATGGCGAATATATTTGGTTTCACTCATTTCTTGTGATTAAATTTTGAAGGGTTTTCTCTGTGAAATAAAAAGAACAGTTGGGTTTTTGTGATAATTGCATAATGCCACGCCCTCTACCAAGTCCTTGGAATATTTTCTACCCTTCGTATTATCATTACACGATTTGAAAATATATTGGAGACCTATGTATTTTCCTTGTGACCACTTTGGGAGGTCTGCGTAAAGGTTTGTTTTGGAAGACATGTGTTTTTTTTTTCTTTGCAGCACCCATTTCAAAGTATTTTGCCCATGTGCTTGCTCAGGCCTTGTTTTTTTATCCGATATATGGACAGTTAGTAAATTCAAACTCTGTTTTTTTTTTATGGTGTTGACCCGACATTGGGAAAGATTAGTTATATCCATGAAGTCTTGGCTCGTTTGTTATTTATCTATGAGGGTTTGGTTGATTCTTAGGTTATATGGTTTTGAAAAAATTAGCGATGACCACCAGTTTTGCATTGAGGTTTCAAACCTAGTCCGTTTATGCAACAAGTATTGGGGTTGTGATATAAATTTTATATAATGATAGGTCGATGGATTTATGTTTGTTTTCTCAGCCTCCCACACTGGCTTGAGGCAATTTGTTTTCAAATGAATTTGTAAACAATCTCCTACAAAACATTTTGCTAGTTTAAATGGACATCTATAAAAAAGGAAAACAGAGAAAAAGGAAATGAAAATTGTAAAGTTTGACATTCTTGAAATTTTCATTGGGTTTTATATTCAACACCATAAAAATTGTCGTGTCTTGGATTTGAATTGTTAATAGAGAAAGGTTTTTGGAAAGTGATGGCAATGTTGTTTTTTCAATAAATCTTATTTCATGTAATAGAACAATAATCGTCTCATTCCCATTCATTATCTCACTTTATGCTCATTATATGCCCACCACATTCCCAAATACATTTAATTTATCCCTTGTTCTGTTATTATGAATTTCATTTAAAAAAAAGAAAAAAGAAAGGATTAAAAGGAAAAGAAAGGGGCTAGATGATGATTGGTGTTGGAAGTTTGGATATGGAGATATTGTTGCCTCTGCATTTGCTTGAATAATATTCATTGGTCGGTTCCTATCCATGCTACCATTTTTCGCTCATTACAAAGCCCCCCATCTTCCCAATAGACCTATCACTCCCTATTCAAATGGAAATTGATTATTGAATTAAAAAATATGATGGATGGATGCATTGCACATGCTTTTGTTGTGAATGATAGAGCCAACCTCTTGATTTTATTTAGGTAGAGTATTGATGGATGGATTGTTAAGAGTTTTTTATAACATGATTGGAATATTGCTTCAGAACGAGTTTCCTTAGCAGAGGCAGCAATGGTAGAGGTGAAAATAGAGGCAGAGAAAATAATTGACAAAGAGGCCATAGAAGGCCACGATTTTCGATACATTTTGACGCTGATCTGCAAGAACTAAATCAACTTTTCCAAGCTGATTTTTTAAATCTAGTTGGACAAGGAATTCTTCAACTTATTCCTGAGAGGCCTTATTTCCAACCACGTCAAAATTTCTCTGGTATCCATGTCCCCCCTTATGTGTCTATGCAGCCATAACCACCTGCCAATGATGGTTGGAAATAAAATTTTCATCAGCCTGTAGCTCATCACCATGGTTGGCCTACTGTGTCGTTTCCATTACCCCCTCCTCCACCTCCAATCAACCCAAATGCCCAAGCTGATCATGTTTCCTCGCTAGTACAATCCTCTCATGCAATAAAAAGGCTTTCCCAAGCCAGAGATAGATAAGGGAAAAGGAGTGGCCAATCCCTCCAAGTCCTCCAAAGATTTCTCTGAATCTGTGTCTTCCCATCTTCACCTCAAATATAGTTTCTCTCACATCATCAGCGAGATCCTCCCACAAGTTCCTAATCATTTGGAGACTGTTGCACATGAAAAGTCAGAAATGGGATCAAAAGAGGGCAACAGTGAAAAGGGGCAAAATGCCTCACATATCAAATATGGTTTTTAGTGTTTTTTAATGATTTTCTTTTGAATACAAATCTTATTGGTTTTTAGTGCTTTTTAATATTTAAACATGATGTTTTGGGACAACATGAGTATGACTGTATTTTTGGCTATAGTCATGTTTTATTTTGATCTTGAAATATTTTGATTATTTATAAGGATGGGAGTTACAAGGTGAATACTTGAGTTAATTTTTGGGGTATTATGTTTCATGTTTTGACATTCATTTAAAAATGAAAATGGAGTGACAAGGGGTCCCACCTATTTAGTTATTATTTAAATAGATCCTTATTTATATATTATTAATTATTTGTCTCAACAAATTAGCTAAGCTAATTAAGCTTAACAAAAGAAAGGTAGTTTAACTACCATAACTTATTGAGAAAGAATAAAAGCTCAATCAAATGAAGAGACAAAGGAGTAAGAGAGAATAGAAGGATAACTTTTGCTATATGTTTTGCTTTGTACTTGTGAGATACTTCCATTCTTCATTCATTCTGAGTTTACTAGAAGGCTTAACAAGGTCTTATTGAAGGCAACAATATTCAAAACTGAATCATATTTTCCAACAACTTGTCTTTAAAGGTTTTTGATTTATCTTTGGCAGTCCGTGTGTTCTTGTTTGTTTATAGATTAAATTTCATGACTGATAAATAATATTCTGCAGAGTCAAGTGACAACATTTTGTGGCAAACTGATCCATATCTTTAGCTTCAGTTTTCTTTTGTTGTCAGAGTCTTTTTGTATGGTGCCCATCAGAGGCTTCTAAATTTGACTTTGGTCCCTACCCTCACAGGGGTTTGTAAAGAGAATTTAGCCTTGTATCTCAGAATAAAATCAATATAAAAATCAGATTTTTGATTTCAGTCTCACATGTGTATCTTGATGATGTGGTTTAGATTTTGCTTTTATCTTTGTATCTTATCCATATACACATTTATGCAAATTCTTGCTTATTTTTCTTTCTTTTGCACAGTTACATATAATATATAAAACCAACCTTGGTCCCTCGAACTTAATCCCTGTGGATTAAGTGATTGTTTTTTTTAAGGCTATAAACCCTGAGTAACATTCCCAACTATCTTTCCTTAGCCCAACATGATCTGAAAATGATTAAGTAAGGTTCTTCACACCTTTTCCTCAACATTTATTTGGTGACCATACTGGGGAGATCTTCCATATCTCTCTGGTTGATTGTATCCCGATTATATTTCATTTTTCTTTTGTGTTTGATTACTCTTTGACTGATTTTTTCCATGACAGTACCTATTATGAGACAACCCAATATTGGAAACAATCTTGATGAACAAACCAACATTACATTGACTTTATTCAACACTATTTTATAAATTGCTAGTAATCATGCTGGACTTGAATGCTCTTGGGAAGTAATTGAAAGGGACATAAATATTCGTGAACATTGGGAAGCTAGGCAAAGGCAGCCCAAAAATCAACAATAACCTTCATTTTCAATCTTTTATTTAATGTCTTTTAATCCTCTCATTTCTCGAAGGAGGAGAGGGTTGTCCCATGAAGCTACCCCTATTTCTGAAATAGGAAGGATGAAATTTGTCTTATTAACTCAACGAAGTGCTCTTAGGTGAACCTTATCTAATTTTTCTAGTTCATCCCCATTTCCCATACCTATCACTTTCAACATGACATCTGCATGGATTTGTAGTGGCACCGGAGGTCCCTCCTCCTCACAACCTTCTCCTTCATCAGTGATTGGTATTATCTACAGTCATCAAGTCCCTATTCAATCCACTACCAACCCTTCTAAGGTCATTAAGAAATAAGGACTTTTCCAATTTGAGGAATATTCTAGAACCACTCCATGGCACGTATCTTCCCCCTTGAATCTTGCACCAACCACCCATCCATTACCAAAATTCAAGGATCATTTACCTAGGTTCTCAGGAAACGGTACCATTACTACAAATGAACACCTGGTAGCATTTTATAATGCTTGTCATAACGTAGGGGATAACGATAAATACACTTGCATGCATTTATTTGTCAATTCTCTCGAAGGGAAAGTCGCATCATAATTTTTTGACCTCCCTCCCAAAATACTTTCCACTTGGGAAGAATTGGTTTATTGGTTCAAGTCCACTTATGGAAATCCCAAGAGTCCAACTGAGAATTTAAGGGAATACAACAATATTTCATATAAGGATGGTGAAACCATTGAATATTTTAACCTTCGCTTCACCAATTTTTATAATCAAATCCCTGAACTAATCCGTCCTCAAAATTAGGCTGCTTTCATGCATTATTATAATGCATTACCTTCCCCTTATCTTCATAGAATTGAATAGAAGGCTATTAACAATCTCGATTCCGCCCTTCAGGCTTGCCTAGAATATGAATAACAACTCGAAATAATGGGTCTCCCTAAGGGAGACTTGGTCAAGCAAATAGACATGTCTTCCCTCCTACAACTCGTGCAAGATATGAATAATAGGATGATATCCCACTGATGAAAAGGAAATTCCTCTTCCTCTTCCCTTGGGGATTCTTCTTCTTCCTTAGCACCTTTTAGGAATACTAATGAAAAATATTTTCAGCCAAAGGCCATAATGGCTCGTAGTTGGTGTAACTTCTGTGAAGAAAATCATGAGGAGAGTACTTGTGAAGTTAAGAGAAATACTAGACATAAGATATTTGGAAAAAGGATCGATACCACGTCGTTGTTTTAGATTGGGTTGAACCGTAAGATGTTATGGTAATCGATACCAGGAATAAATATTACACTTCCAAGGGAAAATATGACCTTCCCCACACTTCTTCCACCCCAAGCTCATCTTCTCAAAGTGTTGATACACAAGCTGTCAGAACTTTGGATAATCAAGGAATGTCTTCTCCTCTTCCCTCGTATAAGTACAATATCCTTAATCAATTGGATAATATAAAAGATGATGCTACTCTTTTGGAAATGGTTGTCATCCGATAACAACAAAAGAATCTTAAGAACTTTATGGAAGGTAATATTTCTACCATAGCCAATCTATTTGAAGAATCAAACGAAGATGACTCAACTGTAAATAAGATAACTATAAAGAACTTTAGGAACCCTGTAAAAAACCCCACTTTAAATATCTCAGTAAAAATCATGGATAAATATCTCATTGTTTCCTAATTGATGGCGGGTCCGGTTCAAGTGTGATGTCTAAAATTATCATGGAAGATCTTGGCTTATCTTGCACTAATGATAATTCTAGAAGCATGCACTCTTATAACAATTTGCAGTAATCAACTATAGGTGAAATCAAGGATGTAACCTTCGTTTTGTGTGCGCATCTTGAGATAAGAACAAACCTCAACATCCAAGTAATCGATATGCCGGTGAGTAACTATTCAATTATTTTAGGAAGAGATTGGAAAACCTTAATTGGTGGATACCTTTCACTTGATGGTACAAATTTGTCCGTCCCTTGAAACAGAAAGAACATTATAGTCCTTAGGGAAGGAATAATTTCATCATATATAGAGATCGTTCCCCAACCTAATGTAAATTATCTCAAAGAATATTTGGGAGTGTACTCTATCTTTGCTGATGAAGGTGACACTATACTTGAACCAATTGATTTCGATGATGGTATGTGGCACATGAATTTTGATGGCTCATGTTAAAACGAAGGTAATGGAGCCAACATCATTCTATATTCTTCTATAGGTAAAATCCACAATTTTTCTTATAGCTTAGATTTTTTTTGCATAAACAATGTCATCGAGTTTGAGGCCTTATTGTTAGGCATCGAAAATGCATATAAACTTGATTGTGGCCACCTTAAAGTTTTTGGTGATTCTGAAATTGTTGTGAATCTTGTACGTGAGATTTATTCACGAAGAACTAAGTTACTTAAACGTTATACTCAAGCTCTTTGGTTTCTGATTTCAAATCTGTTATTATTTAACATCACTCATGTTAGGAGGGAACTTAATTCAATGGCTGATAGGTTATCTATTTTTGCAGCATCTCCTACCTGACAACTTTTACCTCAAAGACCTGATTGTATGTTCCAATCTCTATATCATCCTCACATCCCTGATAACATAGAATCATGGCAGGTTTTCTCAAGTGATGAAGGCATTTGCGCTTTCATATAAAATGAACCGTTTAAGCCCAAACAAATAATCTCTGTTGAAGATGACAAATTTCCTAAGGGTTATACTCCTCTTGAAAGTTCATTTTTGTCAAGTGATGTAGGCAACAAGGAAAAACATAAGGAAGAGGATTAAAAGAGGAAAGTTGGTGATACCATTTCCTTGAATATTGGAACATCTGAATCTCCAAAGATCATTAAATTAGGTGCCCAATGTTTTGATGAAGAGAAAGCGAAATTCACAGAATTACTCCATAAATTTCAAGATGTTTTTGCCTGGTCATACGAGGATATTTGTGGTTTTGATCCTACTCTCATAAACCATGCCATTCCTATCAAGGAAGGGGTAAAAAAATTAGGCAAAGACAAATACCTATTAACCCTGCGCTCGAACCCACTATTAGGAAAGAATTGGAAAAAATGTTGAAAGGTAATATAATATTTCCAGTTAAGTATTTCAACTGGGTTTCAAATGTGGTCCTTGCTAGAAAAACTATCATCTAGATCAACTTATGTGTTGATTTCTGCACATTGAATAGAGAAAGTGTCAAAGACCATTTTCCACTTCCCAATATGGAAATGATTCTACAACAGGTTGCAGGGTCTCATATGATGTCCTTTCTTGATAGGTATAAAACCACATTTACCATATGCTGGGGCACATTCGCTTATGAACACATTCCTTTTGGATTATATAATGCAGGTGCCACCTTTCAAAGAGCTATGCAGATATATTTTGAAAACCTAATCGATAAGATTATCCAAGTTTATCTTGATGATTTGAATGTTTATTCTAAAAACCGGTTGGATCATTTTGGTCATCTCAGAAAAGTTCTCATGCGCTGTAGAAAATTTGGCATTTATTTAAATCCTTCCAAATCTACTTTCGGTGTCACAAAGGGAAAGATACTCGGTCACATTTTTTCTGATTCAGGGATAAGTATAGATCCCGAGAGGATTACTTCCATTCTAAACCTCCCTGCCCCCATCTCCAAGAAATAAGTTCAATCTTTCATGGGCATTATTAATTTTGTCCGTAGATTTGTTCCTAATTTTATTGTCATGGTTAAACCAATCCATAACCTTCTGAAGCAAGATCATTATTTTTCTTGGACATATGATATCAATAATTCTTTCTTTAGGATTAAGAAAGAAATCAATTCCACACCGGTTCTGGTGAAACTAGATTTCAAGAAAGTCTTTATCATATATACAAATGCCACCAAGGAAGCGATTTCTGCTATCCTCTTACAACGTGATGACCAAAACAATGAAAAACTTGTAGCTTACATGATTCAAAGTCGATCAGACGACGAGATCCAATAATCTTATTGAGAAACATGCTTTTTCTCTTGTCAAGGATATAGAAAAAATTCGCCATTTTATTTTGGGCAAACTTACATAGGTAAAAGTCCCTTTGCCTATTGTCAAGTTTCTACTTTCACAAACTTATCTTTCAGGAAAACTTGCACATTGTCTTTCCAAAATTCAGGAGCATGATTTGACGATTATGAATTCAAAGAAAATCAAGGGACAAGACTTATCCCTTCACTTAGCTCAACACCCTGAACCTAGTGAAGAACTTTACAACCATGATAATCCTCTTTCAACACTATTTGATATTGAAAATCAAAATCTCTCTCTATCCGAACATCCGTGGTATAAAAATCTAGTGTATTATTTGTAGTATCAAAGGTATCCATATGGGTTGGATCCTCACCAGAGAAGGAGACTCCTCCTCGAAGCTTCCAAGTATATCATTTTAGGAGACTTTTTGTTTAGGAGGTCTGTTGATGGTTTGCTACTTCGATGTGTAAATGATGAGGGTAGACATAGATTATTACGCGAGATCCATGGATCATCAAAATTTGTCATTCACATCGGTGGCCATTTTTCTGCTAAGGCTACTACTTTTATGATCATAAGAAATGGTTATTACTAGCCTACAATATTTCACGATTCATATAAATTTGCAAGATCCTATGATAAATGCCAAAGATTCGATGGGAAAGAACATTTTTTTGCCATGCCTTTACAACTTGTCCTTCCAAATTTCCCTTTTCCTAAGTGGGGCCTAGACTTTATTGGTCCTATAAACCTTCCATCTTTTGCAGGGCATATCTTTATTTTGAAAGCCACTGATTACTCTACTAAGTGGTTTGAGGTTGTCCCTCTTAGACACACATAAGATGAGAAGGTAGTTTATTTTCTAGAATCTAATATCTTTTTCATATTTGGCATCCCATTAGAGATCATTACGGATAATGGCCCAACCTTCAGTTCTACAAAATTGACCCAATTTCTGGCTAAGTTAGGTGTCAAACATTTCACTTCATCTACTTATTACCCTAAGGGAAATGGGTAAGCAAAGTCCACAAACAAAAATATGTTTAGGATCATAAATATAATCATAGAAGAAACACCTCGCCAGTGGCACACACTTCTCACTTATGCCCTCTGGGAAGACCGTACAACCACCAAGGCAAGTACATGATTTACTCCCTTTCAGATCATATATGGCCAAGAGGCTATTCTGCCTACTAAGATAGATATTTCCTCCTTACGGTTGATGTTACAGACTGAAGAATTAAATTCTTCTAATGTTCCCCAGAGGATAAATGCATTGTTATCCCTGGAAGAACAAAGAAACTTTCCCTTGGAGAACCTAAAAAGAAGGCAACAAACGGTGAAAAAGTATTTTAACAAATGAGCAAAGGTTGTTGAATTCAATATTGACGAAAAAGTCCTACTATGGAACTCAACCCATGCTGAAAGAGGAAGACATTCTAAATTCCAAAAATTATGGCTAGGACCTTTCAAAATTGCTTTTATCCTTGGCACGAGTTCATACCTTCTAAAGGACTTCGAGGAGTGATTTTTTTCTTATAGTACTAATGGTTCCAACTTGAAACATTATGTGGAACCAACTTGATCATTAATGCTTTGTGTAAACATGACTGTTGTATATAGTCCTCTGTCTTACTTTTTTTTTTTACTTAGGTTTGTTAATTTTTAATTTCTGTTGTTTGTTTCGAATGACCATAAAAAATAAAGTCTGGATTAGTTATGCCATAACAATGTCATTCTATAAGTATTGTTGATCGATGAAAATAAGATACACTATGAATTTACCATTTTACCATTTGGATTGACGAATGCCCCGGGCGTATTCATGAGTTTGATGAATGGGGTGTTCCGAGAATACTTGGACACGTTTGTAAAAGTATTTATCGATGACATACTTATTTATTCTTGGACAAAGGAAGAGCATGACAAACACTTGAGGTTAGTTTTACAGTGTTTAAGAGAAAACAAGTTGTATGGGAAACTATTGAAATGCTCATTTTACCAAACAAAGATTCATTACTTGGGACATATTATATATGGAGAAGGTATAGTTGTGGATCCAAAAAAAGTGGAGGCTATTATGGAATGGCTAGCACCGACTAACGTACAATAAGTACATAGTTTTATGGGGTTAAAAGGTTATTATTGATGCTTCGTCAAATGCTTTTCGAATATAGTAAATCAAATTACTGAATTACAAAAGAAAAATAAGAAATTCGTATGGATAGAGAAATGCATGGAAGAATTTAAAAATCTTAAGGAGTTGTTAATGACAACGTTGATACTGAAGGTTCCCAACATGGACAAGGAATTATTGGTATGCACAGATGCATCTAAGGAAGGTCTAGGCGAAGTTTTGATGCAAGAAGGTCGAGTGATCGCTTACATTTCAATGAAATTAAGAAGGCATGAAGAGAACTACACAACACACGACTTGGAGTTATTAACGATTGTATATGCCTTGAGAGTATGGAGACATTATCTGATTGGATGGAAATTCAAATGAAAGACATATCACTGTGGATTGTAGCATATTTTTACTCAAAGTGACCTGAACGTGTGACAAAGGTGTTGGTCAGAATTAATTAGTGAATATGATTTTGATATTACTTACATTAAAGGAACGATGAACAGAGTAGCAGATGCATTGAGTCGGAGACCAAACATATTCTTGGTAATACCTCTTAAGATGAATCTTCGAGAAAATATTCTAGCCTTAGAAAATGACGATGATTGGTACAAGGAAGTTAAGGATAATACTGGACAATATACCATGATGGTACCAAGGTATGAAGGTTATTCATTTGACAATGATGGATTGTTGAGGTATAACAAAAGAATTTGTGTACCTCCAAACAACGAATTAAGAAGTTTGATTTTAAGCGAAGCTCATCGAGAAATATACATGGCTCATTCAAGAGTCACGAAGATGAACACAGACCTTAAGCCTTTATTCTTCTGGAAAGGAATGAAAGAGTATATAGTTAATTATGTGTAAATATGTCTATAATTTAAACAAGTGAAGGCTGGGCATAGACATCCAATGAGATTGGTACAACCACACACAATTCCTGAAGTGAAATGGGAAGTCATTTCGATGGATTTTATCGTTGGATTTCCACTAATGACAAGGAGACGCGATTCAATTTTTGTGGTCATTGACACTCTGATGAAGAGTTCCCACTTTATTTCAGTGTGTATGATGTATCAAGAATTGGACATAACTAGAGTTTTTTTTAGTGATATTGTGAGGTTGCACCAAGTACCAAGAAAGATCATATCGGATCAAGGATAGATGTTTATTGGACGATTTTGGACTAGTTTCCAAGAGGCCTTGGGAACACAATTGAATTTTATCACAACATATCACCCCGAGACAGATGGACAGACTGAAAGGATGAATAAGATTTTAGAGTATATGCTGCGTATGTATGTGATGGATAAACAAAAGCTTTGGAAATACTTCTTACCATTGGTAGAATTTTCATAAAACAACAGCTACCAGAATACGATTAAGATGACACCGTTTGAGTTTCTTTCTGGACGACCATGTTAGACCCTCTAAGTTGGGACATAATAGAGGATAGGATTTTGGTAGGAACATAAGTGATCCAAGAAATGGAAGAATATATGCAATCAATAAGACATAGAATTAAAGAAGCACAAGATCGACATAAGAGTTACGTTGATGTGCATCGCATTGACCGCAATTATGAGGTTGGAGACATATTTTTCTTGTGGGTAAAACCGCATAAGAGTTCGATCAAGTTTTGAAAGGGTGATAAAATATCTCCTAGGTTCATGGGAACTTTCGAAGTTGTAGAAAGGAAATGACCTGTGGCTTACTGACTAGCCTTGCCTGATTCTTGGAGGTGTATGCACGATGTATTTCATGTATCTATTTTGTGACAGTATATTTCAGATCCTTCACATGTTATTGACACAATTTCTTTGTAGGTGTCAGATGAGGGTGCTCCCATGGTAGAGTCAATCCGCATACTGGACCATCACACTCTACAACTACAAAGTTGAATAGTTGATCAGGTCAAGGTCCAGTGGGATAGTTATATCCCACATTCTGCTACATGGGAGGATGCATCCGAGATGCGTCAATAGTTTCCTTATTTGTTTGATAGATTAGATATGTAGATATGTGTAAGATACATTCACTATTTCATTGTTAGATTGTACAAAATTTGGGATGAAGTTTAAAACAAGAGGGGGTGTATGTAACATCCAGACCTACCGAGCACATTTTATACTGACTTATTCTTTGAGGACACTTGCGAGCAAGTGATCCGATTATGATACATTATGATTTTATTATGTTATTGTGATTATATGATAATTTATAGATGTATATATGTATAAACGCGTATTATTGATGAGTTTCCCTGAGTGTGCATGATACATGAAAGGTTGATGATGCTGATGGAATCAATGAACTTCCTTGGACTCTAGATTGAGTCAGGGAGTGGATTTGTAATTGGTTTGAGTATTTGATTTACATGCATGTGATTTGTATGATGATTTCATTATGGATGTTATGTATATGGGTTATTGAAAATGTTCTTAACAGTGGATGCAGGCTTGGTGAAGCTTGCTAATCCAACTCACATAAGGAGTAAATGGGTCATGCACAAAAACCATACATTTGAGGGAGAGGTGTGGCAGCGTCCCTGTCACAACCTACTAGCACTCCTTCCCTGAACTGAACTGTAGTTTAACAATTACCTAGTTCAAGAGGTCCACGATGCCATGAGGGAAAAATGAGACAGTCGCTCATGAATAAATCTAAGGGGCACGAAATAAGGAGAAATCCTTATTAATTAGAATCCCTTAGTCTCTCACAAGGTCGACCAAGTGGAGTGTTGACTCCAAGTGTCGAACAAACTTCCAAAACTAGTCAAAGGCGAGTGACACCCTTGGATCACGAAGGTGCATCTTGAAGGGCATGTCGTGTAATTAAATTGTGAGTCAATAAAAATCTATATGGCCTAGAAAACACAATGAAATGGTTAGATCTTGTTAGAACATGGTATTAATTAATAATTAATTTATAAGCTAATAAATCTAACAAGAGTCTAAGACTAAATCTAAACCTAAGTCTTAGTCTAAGTTTAAATAAGGGACTAATAAAATATTAAACAAATTAAGGGATTTGAGATATATTCAAACTCTAGGAAAAGATGGAATATAAAAAAAATTAGAGGTTGAGTAAGTGCACATGTGTGCATGAAAAAAATAAAAGGGATTTATAAATCAAAAGAAATTAAAAACATGAGAGAATAGGGTGTCCACATAGAGTATCATCTTGAGTCAACCTCCCACTAATCCTAACTGAAAGAAGACTCTTAATTCAACTCAAACTAAGAACTAGTTAGGGACACTTAATAAATGAGAAATTAGGGAACTAAGGGACAACTAAGAGAAAAAATAGGAACACGCTGGGGATTGTGAGGGAAAATGCCTAAATAAATAAAATAAAAAGGGAATTAACATGTGCAACTTGGGGAGAGTGTGACACTTGTAGTGGGTTAATAATCCTTTAAGTAAATTATTAAAAATTAATTATTTGTGCATGAGGACATGTGTCATTAAGAATTTTTCTATAAAATAAATGGAAAGGAAGGGAAAATGATCTCACCTTGTTAATAGTGTTATGTTGCCAAAAATTTTCCTGAACTAGTTTTACTTGTGAGAGTTGGGTTCCAAAACTTGAGAGAGTGGAAGCTCTTCCTTGAGAGGAAGTTTTGGTGTTATTGGTTTTCTGGTTTTTGTGTGTTGGCCCCTTTGTGGCTTGAGGGACTAAGGGGAAAGAAGAGTACCCCTAACATTGGTTAGCAAGCGAAAGAGGCGTTGATCAAATTCCAGGTTGAAAAATCTACAACAACTCAACTTCTTGTGGAAACGATATTTTATATTTGGATATGTATATTTCTCATTGAATATTGTATATATTTACGGAATAATGCAATGTCCTTGAGTAATTTAATCTTGTAATTGAATCTGAGTAAGCGCGAAAATAACTATTGGTTCTTAGTAAAATTTCAAGACAATATTATTCTGGTTCGATATTAAATTATTATTGTTATTTCATTTCATATTGAGAATTCCTTTGTAAGATTTGTAGTTCTGAATTCATAATATTATTGTTACTGCAATAAGAATGCTATGGAATTAATGATGGGTGATCGATATAATTATTTCGGTTATCATCTCTAAAATGTCATGTAGAATTAGATTAGTTTCCCATTATAACGAAGAATCACAATTTTTCATGGTATTAGTTGAAAAGTAGTTGGTTAGTTGGTTAGCTTCAATTTGATTAGATTTTGTATATATGGGTGATCGAAATTTCCATAGTGTTGTTTAAACATTTAAAATTCTCATTCTTCGAGTTTACTGGTTTGGATCATTAGTTTCCGATAACTATTATTGTTTCTGAGAATTATTTTACATTGATTTTAAGTGTGGTTTGATTAGTAGATTTTACATCATTCCCTCCTCCGCCGAATGAGATTTCGAGTATCAAATTTATTTGTCAGTTTTTAAAATCTTATAACAATTATGTCTTTATGTTTTAGAAAATAATAAAACGACGTATTAACAATAGAAAATTAAGGGGGATTGCTAGATCAGTGGAATAAATAGAATTTGTTCTAGTATTGGAATCCGTAGATTCTTTCGAACCAATACTCGTTTAAGTTATTTGATTCCTTAGTTTTAAATTTTAACAAAGTTTTATATCAATAAGTGAAATTCTGTTAGGCAACAAAGTCTTTCCCGTCAGGTTTATATAATTTAATTAGTGGAAAGAGAGACTCCTCTCATGTATCGTTCCTAAATTTAGTAATTATTAGAATTATTGTATAATTTATACATCGATCAATAATTTAGTAATTATTATTATAACTTATAATTATTATATATTATCGTATAACTTGTGTTAGTAATTGTTGAAAATAAAAATGGAAATATTATTACTAATGGAGCTTTACATTTTTGGAAAAGATTTTAGTGTTTACTTACTTAATGAAGCAATTTTTACCATTGTTAATCCTTAAATTATAAGGATTCGCGCATTGTTGTGCCATCAAAATAAGGTTGGATTACTATCACCTTATTCCTTGTCGTGTTTATAGATTGATCCTTGATGAGTATCAATATTAGGTAGTTTTCTTGAACATATAATTTGTCGGTTACACATTAGTTTTCAGTAAGGAATGGGCCAAGGTTGGGCTTGATAAAATAATTTACGACCTGTATTACATCACTAAACTTGGCGAACATTGTAAAACTTCATGTCTTTAGATAGACAAAACTGCATGCTTACATATTGTTACACCATTGCATTAATGTAATTAGATCATCTTGTCCTTGACT
>ML781647.1:674352-691661 GCA_009831015.1 Picea engelmannii | reverse complement strand
TATATATATATATATATATATATATATATATATATATATATATATATATATATATATATATATATATATATATATATATATACTTTCGTTGTATTCGCTTATACTTGATGCTTAATTTACTGGAAGGTTGTTACACACTCTTTCTCATACAATTTTGTGATTACGTTTGCAACAAATTTATCTACCTTTCTACCGCTGAAAATTTCTTATAAGTTGTGATAATTAATCTACTACTAAAGGGATATTGTTTGGTTGGTTTACTTGCTGATTATAGTGGTTAGAATTTGTTGTTGTATCAAAAGTTTGCTACAACCATAGGGATGTTACAAACATTGCTGATAATACTCTTTTACAACCTTTTTTACCATCAAAATCTTAGTTTAAGCATTGGAATATTGTTTACTAAATACAAGCTTTGTCGTCCAAAATTATATGTTGATTTTGATGGTCTAATTTTCAACTGTTATAATTCTATTGTTGCTGATATATCATTGTTATAGGCTACAATTTTGGGACAACAATGTTTATTGCTTATTTCCTTCTTTTCTCAAAGCTTATTTCATCATATATTGTCTTGGTTTGGGTTGTCTAACATCTATTTTGCAGGTACTATCAATAAAAAACCTTTTCCTTGACTTATAATCATCCTCCATCAAGCCTCAAGATATTTTAATCGTGACCTATATGGGTGGTTCCTTCATCTCCTTGCCTCTCCCCTTTCAATCCCCTTGGGATCACCTGAGAAGCTTCCCTTGTGTTGGACTTGTCCATCACTAAAACAAGGGGGATATCTATTGATGTGAGAGTGATGGGTGTCCCCAGTTGTGTCACGCACACACACACACACACACACACTTGTTGCTTGGGTTGGTATTTTCCCAAACTACCAATTGACTACATTTCTTAGTAGGTCATATTATATGGCTTATTCCCTCGTTTCAAGGACGAAACATGTCGAGGGGGATGGAATGTAACATACCTAGGAAGGATAATATGGGGTACCTAGGGAGGTACCCAAGGGGATAATGAATATAGTGTGACCATAATAATGGACTAGGCCCACTATGTAATTAAAATAAAATAACGTAATAATAAGGGGTAGTTGGGGTAGACCCCTAGGAATACTCATGAGAAAGTATAGATACGCATGAGTATTATTGTATCAGAGGTGTGCTGGGTTGTATTGTTTTGTATCAAGCATGGATTGTGGAGTAATTCCTTCCATAAGGAGTATTTTATGGTGTTACCCTACCTCAAGGGTTATTCTCTATATTCTTGGTGTTGTTCATGGTGATTGTTTGCATATATTTGGTGTTTAAGGGTTTATCTACGAAGTTTTTGGTTTATTATCTCTCATATCTATTGAGGTTTAATATAAAATTTGTTGTTGTAAAATTCATTTATAGGCACCCTCTCTTGATTACACAACGCTTGGGAGAGGCCACACCTAGAATTATTATGTGGTGATGAAGCCAATGAAGTAACCAACTCATCCAATGGAGGATCAATTTGGTTTTTTATGCAAGTTTCATATGACTTTATAGAGAAATTAAGGGATAAATGTCTCAAATACTCTTGGGTGGAAACAATTTGAACAATTCAATAGGATGGAGAATTGTTTAGAAATGAATAAGTTTAAAATATGGCTGCCAACCTCTTGGGGAAAAAATCCCAAATTTGACATGTTGATGCTACTTTTGTTATGTATTTCACTCGGTGAGTTTTATGTTTGGAAAACATCATCAAGAACCCTTGTTTGGGCACATAATGCTTGGTAAAGGCCACCCCCATGACTATTTTATGGTGACCGATCCAAAAATATGAATTTTTTATCAGCCATAGGATTGGTTTGGTTTTTTAACTAGTTGCAACTCACTTGTTGTAGCAGATTAGGATACAAGTCCCAAACATTCTCGGGTGGAAAAAAAATCATATGGCGTAATAGTAGCTCTAGTGTGTGTACTTAGGCATAATTGAATTTAAGATGATGGTCATGGGGTGTTTGGGGATCAAGTCCTAAAGTTGACCTATTGATGTGACTTTTTCATTACGAAAGTTTTTATGTTAAAAATATCTTTAGAAAGAAACCTAACTTGGGCACACAATTATTTGGAGAGGCCACCTCTATTGTTATTTTATGGGGATGATTCCACCAAATCACACAAATAATCCAACAAAGTGTCAATTTGATTTTTTGTGAGTTGTAACTCTGTTACTAGAGCAGTGTAGGGACAATGCTCTCAAATGATCTTAAGAGGGAAAAATAAAACAAGGAAAAAAATTACGGATTTCTAGTTCCATCACATGTGTTTAGGAATGACTAAGCTTAATATGCTTGCCAATGATGATTGATTATGCAAATCCCAAAGATGATACATTTGATGCAAATTTTATTGTGTGTTTTATTAAGCAATTTTTTTGTTCAAAAAGTTGTTAGTAGGCACCCTTACTCGGCATGCAATGCTTGGGAGAGGTAACCCTTAGAAGTATTCTATGGTGTCAATTTAAATGAAGTATTTCACATGTTCAATAAGGGACCAATCTGATTTTTCTCATGAGTTGCAACTCACTTACTGGATCAGTTCAAGGACACATGTCTTGAACACTCATGGGTGGAAATAATTTTTTTATCTAGTAGAATGGATGACCGTTAGTTATGACACATGTATTTAGGCATGAATGAGGTTAACATTATAACCTTTGAAAATTAGGGGAGTGAATACCAAAGTTGACCTATAGATGTAACTTTTGTTGTGTGTTTCACTTGAATTTAACTAATTGGAAAAATGGTTAGTCACCCTCTCCTAGCCATACAATGGTTTGGGAGGCCACTGTTAGAGCTATTATATGGTGATGATTCCGATGATGTATATTTCTCATCCACTGGAGGTCTGCTTTGTTCTTAGTTTGTAAGTTGTAACTTGCTTGTTGTAGTAGTTCAGGGACATGGGTCCTGAACTCTCCCAAATCGAAAAAAAAACAAGTGATGCAAAAAAATGGAGAATTGTCACCTCCAATCTGTATATTTAGAAATGTCATATTGTAGTGTGTTGCTAATATACTACCATGCCTGGTGGTCATAAAGTTGACCTCTTCATATAGTTTTTGGCAAGTGCTTTAATGAGAAAAATACTTGTTTTGAAATCAATGGTGGGAAATATCGAGTGGTTAGAAAACACATTTAACATGACACTCTTAGCACCATTCCATCAAGAAGAGTACAATAAAATACATTTCTCATCAATGGAAGGCACAATTTATTTTCTTTTTGTGATTTGCAACTCGCCTGCAAGAGTAATTCAGAGACACATTTTGAGTGCTCCAAGGGGTAGAAACGAGAGATATAGAAAAATCAAGAACCATTAGATTGAGTGCATGTATTTATGTATGGTATAGTAGGATACGTAAGTAATACATTTCTAAGGCCAAGATTCACAAAATTGACATGTTCTTGCAATTTTTTTTATTAAGTTTGGGGTTTCACATTGTTGATTTTCTGTAGCTATTGTTTGGTTGATGCTTTGACTTCTCATATCATATTTTTTTATATTGCGTTGATAAACAATATGAATTATTTAATGTTTTGAAATGCACATTAATTTTTAGGGTTTTTTATATGTTAATGCACATATGTTTTTGACATATTTTTACAATTAGTATTAATGCATATTGGTTATGATGTTATTTTAATGATAATTATTATATTAATCATGGCGTGTTTAGAGATTTTGTGTTACTTTATTGATCATTTTCATTACTATTTGAGATTTTATTTGTTTCAAAAAAAAAAATCAGAACATGAGTAGCATGTAGATTCTACAATTGCAAAGATAATGGAGGATCCAATGTCAAGCATGTTGGAATACTAAGAGGGGGGGAGTGAATCAGTATGATCACTTTTTACCACTTTAAATCAAAGTATATAAACTTCAAATTTATCAACAATATATCATTTATGTTGTGCTCGATATATAATGAGCATATAACCATAAACAATATAATTCAACAATATCACATCGGATACACAGTACACCATAATTTACGTGGAAACCCAAATGGGAGAAAAACACAGAATACTTTCTTATATATATCAAGAATACATTCATAGGAAGCACCAACATCCAAATTCATCAACACCAAATGGAAGGAGGCTCCAACCCCCTATTTACAGGCTCCAACCTGAAGGAATCTACAACTCCCAAAATTCTCCAGCTACAACAAGAAGGAGGCTCCAACCCCTTGTGTTCTCTGGCTCGAAGCAAAAGATGGATACAAGCTCCAACTTGAAGGAAGCTACAACTCCTTGAATTATTCGACACCAACTAGAAGGAGGCTACAGGATCCAACCTGAAGGAATCTACCACTCCCTGAATCCTCCGGCACCAACCGGAAGGAGGCTACAACCCCCTTTCCTTTCCCTATCCCGTCGACATAAAATATAAGTGTAGAATCAAAATGTCACTTCCATTGATCAACCTGTAACTTCCACTGTCACTATCAATGTCACTGATACATCAACCTGTCATTATTACTATCACTGTAACATCAACCTGTAACTGATGATCAACTAATCATCCAACCAATCATTGTCTTTTTTAATGATATACCATCATCAATCAACTATAACAAGATCCACTCACATGGATACCGAAACCATCACCATACCCTGTACATCAACCATGCACATCAACCTGTACCACACCATGTACATCAAACATGTACATCAACAATGCACATCAACCTATACCATATCATGCATCAACCATGTACCAAAACATGTACCATACCATGTACCAATATCACCAATAAGTGCCTCTAACAATGTACCATGTCATCATCAATATATGCACCTCAACCATGTGCCAAAATAAGTATCAAACCATGAACCATAACATCACCAAGATGTGTCTCAACATGTACTGTCATCACCAAGCATGTACCATAACATCACCAAGATATGGATCAAGCATATACCATATCACTCATGATATGTCTCAATCATGTCATACACCATGTACCATAATATATCATCAATGATGTGCCTCAAATAAGTACCATAATATGTGACTCAAGAATGTGATAACATCATCATGACATATACCAAACCATATACCAATATAGCCAATATATACTTCTAATAATGTATCATATCATCACAAAGGTGTATCATATCATGTACCATCATCATCAAGACATGCCTCAAGCATGTACCATAAGAATAAACATCAACAACACATGTAAAGAATATGTATTAATATGTAGCAAACCTGATACACAAAATTACATACTTGTAGCTCTTCCTCAACTTCAACAAAAAGAGAATAACATCTTCATCAAACTTTACTTCAGTCTTGTGGGGCTAGTTTTGGATTAGTCACAAACCCTAACTTTCAACAAGAATAACTATGTACCTATAATGAATAAAAGTATTAAATTTTAACCATAGATACTATGAGATATTTCTTCCATCTTCTCAAAATTCCAGGGTCTGAAACTTCTCAGAAGAAAAGTTATAGTGAAAATGGAAGACCTTGTTGAATTCTATCCTATTCTGGAGATTGAAATTGTACAAAATGCCACATGATCAATATTTGATATCTGATTCTAAAAATCACATGCAAGATACTGCTGAATTTTATATTTCCATGGAAATTGGTCTCATAGAATTTTGATCCTCTATGAAGAATTTATGACTGTTTTAACGGAACACTTGTTTGAGACTAGTTTCAGGACTAGTCAAAAACCCTATCTTCCACACAGTGTATCTCCAAAAGTACAACGACCCAAAAGCTGAAATTTTTACCACAAGTACCTTGATATGTCTTCGCAACAAACTCCAATTTTTGTTATCTGAGTCATTCTAGAAACAAATTTATAGCAAAAATGATAATATGACCTTTAAATAACCTACCTTAAAACACATTGTCACAAGACTTCATCCTCCCTTGGAATTTCACCCTTATTCACTTTATATTCCCTCTGAAATATTCCTCATATCTCCTTGTTTAACTCAGATAAAAATCGTTTGAGTTAATGTAACAAATGAAATCCTAGGTTCCTTATTTATACTAGATATGACACCATATTTTTAGGGTCGACTTGACCCAAATAAAATTCAATTTAATTTTTAATGATTATTCCATTGAGGCCGACTTTACCAACAACATCCTTAATATTTATTGCAATGGGACTAACTTGTAAATTCTTGTTTGCAACAAATTTTCTTATTTTAATTAATTTGGGACCAACTTGTCACTTCTTGTTACAACTGTTTAGGGATTATTAACCATACTTCGGGGCTTCCATTTTCAAGAGGGAATATCTCCTCAACCGCGAGGAACCACATGATGTACCAGCTACCGTTGGAAACAATATGATAAGGAACATCCATCTATGAGTTTGTTACCCTCATTTACATTGTCCTTAATATCCTTATTCCTCAAACAACTTCAGGTTTAATAAACACACCTCTCGGGCTTCTTGTAGACTTCTTCAAATGCACCCATCACATATGTTGACATTAGTGACAACCACTTTTGTTGGCATCAATGAAAACCATATATCCAACACATCAATGAAAATCAAATATCCAACAATCTCCCCCTTTGGCATTGGTGGAAACACTCATACTCCACTTCTGACTAATGCTCCTGATATTTATCTCCCCCTTTGACATCAATGGAAAATGGTATCTACCTTTGGGGCTGCTCCCCCTTTCTTCATGATTTTGATATTTCTCTTTTAATCTTTCCATTTCTTACTCTTTGACATCATAGTAAAAAGGGTAAATCCCCCTATCAATATGTCTCCTCCTATCTCCATGCTACTAATCTTGTCTCTCTCTCTCTGAAAATTTCTCTTCCCTTGAATTCTCTACAAGATGTTGTGTAGATCAATGTGGGGATTTCCTATACTTGCTTCCTTTCCTCTCTTTCGGTGCTTCTTGTCCATTGGTGATTCCTCTTGTAATTCATTGAAATATATAAAAAGAATTCAAAAATTACTTGACTTCAAATCTTCATGGCTTGTCAGTTCACATAAATGACCATAATTTTCAACAATTTTCCTTTAACGGTATGGCTTCTGTTGAAATTTTTTCTTCTCCTGTTCTGTTGTACCTTTCATTGCTTTCCTTCCTGTAACTAACTGATTCCACTTGTCAATATGCTTCCATCCACTATTATGCATCTTTTCTGACTCATGTTTTATGTACCTGCCAGGTGTCTCATGAATTCATCTATATCCATATGTCATAAAATTTTCCATGATTATGCTACTCAACTACATACATTGTTGACCCATTGTTGCAATTGATCACAACATATTCCTTACTTCCCAATCCATCTACTCAAAATGAAACAATATGTAATTAATATATCCCTCCTTGAATACATATGTGGAATCCTCTATACAATCCAAAACCTCTTCCTGAGAAGTGTGTCAATGATATACTTCATAAATTTCAGTTGATATCTGCATGAGAATGTGTTTAGAAAGATTCTCCTCAAACAAATTGTTACAAGACATTCTGCACTTCTGTCATCAAACCATTTTGAAATTGCTTTCCCGAAATATGAAAACACTTCAGACTGCTTGAAAGATAGTTTTGTGATTTGTAGAGTTGTTACTTAGACTCCCCCTCTTCAACATTATTTTACTAAGAGTCTCCAATCCAGATGGCTTAGAAAAATACCCTCTTTGACGCAGATTAATCTTCCTCTTCGTCTGTGGATTCATCATATTCCCGATTTCTGACTTGCATTCTGACATCTTTCTTTTTATCCTCTTCCTGAGTTCTGACATCATTTCATATTCATCCTTTTTCTAGATTTTGACATCTTCCTCTTTGCAAATATCATGTGTACAATCTCTGTGACCTAGTCTTCATTCACTCGCTCTTCTTATTTTACATTTCTTCTCCAAACCTTCATGTATCTGATATCCGTGTTTTCCTTCATGGGAGGTTCTATCATGCTTCTGCAATTTCGAGCTATGTGACCATAATTGTGGCATTTATAACATTCAATATTGGAGAGAGCCACATAACCATCTCTTGTTTGAACATTTCTTCCATATGATTTGCAATCTACAACTTTATGTCCAAAGTTAGTACATGTAAAAAAATGACCCAAAAAGAAATTTTGATACCTAGGAGTGAATGATCTTCTTTGTGGTGTATTCCTTCTGAATTACTTCCTTAGTTGATAACAATCTTCTCTTTGATTGTTTCCTTCACAATGATTGAAGCTTCCTTATTGCCTAAATGTAGAGGATCTTCTGTATTCATTCCTCTCTGACTCTTGTTAGCTATGATTCCTTCATTTGATAACTTCTGCATAACTCTTTTGTTATGTTTCTTTCGTCATGGAGCTTGAACCTTCCTTAAAATGAACATTCTTGTATCCTAGTCCAGATTTGTCACTATATGGCCTTTGACTATTGAGAATGTTTTCTAACACTTGAAAAATTTTCGAGTTCTTACTGAGCTTGTTGACTTCAAATCTCAATAACACGACTTCTTCTTCAATATTCTCACACTCATTTTCTTTATTTATCATCTGGTTCTACATTACTTATTCCATTCTCTTTCCTTCTTCAAGTTGGGTTTTCAAGGAGATGATTTCTTCTTTGAATGATTTGTTTTTTTTCCTTTCTTTCTTTAGCTCAGTTAAAGGACTGATTAATTCTACCTCAAGATCCACTTCACCTTCTTCTTTTTCTCTTTCAAGAGTTATTTTCTTAGTTTTTGTAGCCATAAAGAGTACTCTCTCTGAGTCACCATCGCTTTCATCATCTTATTCAGATGAGGAGCTGTATTCTCTTGAGTAGAGGTTTTTCTTGAAGAATTTCCTTTTATCTCCTTTCCTATTTCCCTTTTGATATTTCTTTTCTTTCTTGGGATCTTCTTCTTCATCACTATCCGACTTCTTAGAATAAAAAAACTTATTTGAAAAATGACCAATTTTATCACATTAAAAACATTTTAAGGGAAGCATACCTTTGCACTTTTTGTTTCCTCTCTTCAACTTCTTTACAAAGTTGGTTGTTTCTTCATCCTCATTTGAATCATCATTTCAACTACAATTTGTCTTTGACTCATGATTTTTCTTCTTCATTGTCTTCTTGGATGCTTTGAAATCTACTTCTTTATTGGATGTATTTTCCTATTATGTTCTCATTTCATAAGCTGTAAATATTCCATGTAGCTCATCCATGCTTATCGTACCTAGATCTACTCTTTCTTTTAGTGTTGAAATGTTAGGATCAAATCTCATTAGAAGAGACCTTAGTATCTTTTGGACAATGACTGGTTCTTTAACTTCTTCTCTCAAACCTTTAATAATGTTCACTATTTCATCAACTCATAGAAAGTAGGTTGTAATATTTTCATCTTCCTTCTTTTTTAGCTGTTCAAATTGACCTCTATAAGTTTGAAGCTTGTCCCCTTTGACTTTGGCATCTCCTTCATAGATATTTTGAATTTTGTCCCAAATATTTTTTGCAGAATCACAGTGCATAACTTTGACATATACTAAGTGATGTAGACCATTCAAAATCACATTTGTATCCATCTACTACTGTTTGCCAAACATCAAATCCATGTGCTTGTATATTTGTTTTCATTCTTTTGCTCAACAAGGCATAGTTTTTTCCATCAAACTGTGGTACTCCAATCTTAGCATACTCCAAGATCTTCCTTCTAGTGGTTAAATTGTTTTCTTGAAGGACCTGCTTTGATACAAATTGTTGGAATACTGAGAGGGGGGTGAATCAATATGAGCACTTTTTACCACTTTCGATCACAGTATACAAAATTCAAATTGATCAATAGTATAACATTTATGATTGCATTCAATATATCATGATCATATATAAATAAGAAGTATAATTCAAAAATATCACATTAGATACACAATACACCATAATTTACGTGGAAACACAAATAGGATAAAACCACATAATGCTTTCATATATATATCAAGAATACATTCATAGGAAACACAAACTTCCAAATTCTCGAGCACTAACTAGAAGGAGGCTCCAACCTCTTATTTACATGTTCCAACCTGAAGGAAGCTAAAAATCCTTGAATTCTCCAGCTACAACTAGAAGGAGGATCCAACCCCCTGTGTTCTCTGGCTCCAATTAGAAGGAGGCTATGACCCCCTGATTTGTAGGATCCAACCTGAAGGAAGTTGCAACACCCTGAATTCTCCGACACCAACCAGAAGGAGGCTACAACCCCCTTTCCTTGCCCCATCCTACAACCCTAAAATATAAGTGTAAACTCAAACTTTCACTACCACTGATCAACCTATAACTGCCACTATCACTATCACTGCCATTGATACATCAACCTATCATTGTCATTGTCACATCAACCTATAATCGATGATCAACCAATCATCCAACATGTCATTGTCTATGTCATTAATATACCATCATCAACCAACTATAACAATATCCACTCATATGGATACCAAAACCATCACCATACCATGTACATCAGCCTGTACCATACCATGTACATCAACCTGTACCATATCATGCATCAACCATGTACAAAAACCTGTACCTCACATACCAATATCACCAAGAAGTGCCTCTAACAATGTACCATATCATCATCAAGATATGTGCCTCAACCATGTGCTTAAATAAGTATTAAACAATGAACCATACCATCACCAATATGTGTCTCAACATGTACTATCATGACCAATCATGTACCATAACATCACCAAGATATGCATCAATCATATATCATATCACTCATGATATGTCTCAATCATTCCTTACACCATGTACCATAAGATATCATCAATGATGTGCCTCAACTAAGTACCATAATATGTGCCTCAAGAATGTGATAACATCACCATGACATATATCAAACCAAATACTAAGATAGCCAAGATACACTTCTAACAATGTATCATATCATCACAAAGGTGTCCCATATCATGTACCATCATCATCAAGACATGCCTCAAGCATGTACCATAAATGTAACCCTCAATAAATCATGTAAAGCATACCTCTGATCCTATAGTATACCTGATACACAAAATTACATACTTGTAGCTCTTCCTCAACTTCAACAACAAGAGAGTAACATCTTCATCAAAATTTACCTCAGTCTCATAGAATAGTTTTGGATTAGTCACAAACCCTAACTTTCAACAAGCATAAATATGTACTTGTAATGAATAAAGGTATGGAATTTTAACCGTATATACTCTGAGATTGTTTTTCCATATCCTCAAAATTTCAAGGTCTGAAACTTCTTAGAACATAAGTTATAGAGAAAATGCCAGACCTTGTTGAATTCTATACTATTCTGGAGATCAAAGTTGTACAACATGCCACGCGCTCAATATTTGATATCTGATTCGGAAACTCGCACAAAATATACTAGAGATTGTTTTCTTTCCACTGAAATTTGTCTCACATAATTTGGATCCTTTATGAAGAAGTTTTGATTGTTTTACCTAGAATACTCGTTTGAGACTAGTTTCAGGACTAGTAAAAGATCCTATCTTCCACAGAGTGTATCTCCAAAAGTACAACGAACCAGAAGCTGAAATGTTTACCACATGTACCTTGATATATCTTCTCAACAACCTCCAATTTTCACTATCTGAATTTCATTCTAGAAACAAGGTTATAGCGAAAATGGTAAGATGACCTTTAAATGACATACTTTAAAACACATCATCACAAGACTTCATCCTCCCTTGGGATTTCTCTCTTATTCAATTCATATTCCCTCTGAAATTCACCTCAGATCTCCTTGGTTACCTTAGATAAAAATCACTTGAGTTAATGTAAAAAATGAACTCCTAGGTGCCTTATTTATACTAGATATGGGACCCTATTTTTAGGGTCGACTTGACCCAAATAAAATTCAATTTAATTTTTAATGATCATTCCATTGAGGCCAACTTTACCAACAACATCCTTAATATTTATTGCAATGGGGCCAAATTGTAACTTCTTATTTGCAACATTTTTTCTTCTTTTAATTAATTTGGGGCCGACTTGTAACTTCCTTTTACAACTATTTAGGGCTTCATAACCATACTTCGAGGCTTCCATATTCAAGAGGGCATATCTCCTCAACCGTGAGGAACCACCTTCCATTGGAAAAAGTATGAAAAGGACTATCCATATTTGAGTGTGTTACCTACATTTACATTGTCCTTCATATCCTTATTCCTTAAATAACTTCAGGTTTCATAACCACACCTCTGGGGCTTCTTGTAGACTTTTTCAAATGCACCCATCACATCCGTTGACATCAATGACAACCATCTATCCAACAACATCAATGAAATCCAACTATCCAAAAAAACATTCCTCATGTGTCCAAGGTAATCAATATTTGCATTTAATTATAATTATTAATTTTATAATATAAGCAATCATTAGTTCATTACACTAATAATCAATACTTTAACAATATTATGACTTTATATTAAATAATGCATGCAATAGTATTGTAGGGGTAGATATGCATGCTTATTGTGCTCCAAAAAGTTGTATCAATTATTGAGGCTAAGGTTGTGAGTGAGGGTCTAAAGGTGGGGTGGAACAATAATCCAATTGGATAGGGATTTTATAAATCAAAAGTCCCAACTTACTTAGTTTCCATTGCACCTTACCTACACCAACTAAGGAGGAGAAAACAATTAAGGATGTAGAGGGAAGTTTCACAAAATTCTAATTGCACGAGATTAATTTGGTGTGAACCAACAAGGATGTATGTGAAATATGTTTATAAAAAATTGTAATGAAGCATTGACATTTCAATATATATTTAATAAGTTTCTCATTACTATGCATTTATATTTACTAGATACATGAGAGAAGTAGAGCGATAATCGAGAGAAGAAAAACTAAAATGGAAGGACCAAATAGGTCCAAGTAAGCCTTGGTAGGTGAAGATACATTTCTCTCCCAAAGCAATTTGATGGTTTTCATAGAAAAAGAAGCTAAGAGGTCCTTGCCTTTCGAAGGATATTTGAAGAAGGTTTTGTCCAACCCCGAAATTTTGGTAGATCCTATGAAAATAGTTGGGTCCCTAACTACATTGTGATCCAAGGGATTGATTTCAAATTTTGGGCCTATGGCCCTAGAAAAAAAACTCTAAACTCTCAGATCAAGGTTAATTTGAAGCCTAAGAGAGGGTTTTTGATTTCTCTTATTAGTAGAGGAGATTTCATGATTATCCTTGAATAAAAAATCCAAAGGTTTTTTTTTTTTTACTCATGCCCATCGTTTATGAATTGAGATGGTTTTTTATGAGGTATTGATAAACAAGTTTCAACCCTGATCTGGATAATCCTTTTTTAACTCTAGTTTGGCTTAGACTCCCCTTTCTTCCCATGGAATCTTGGAATGATTATTGTTTCAAGCTTACAGGGGATGGGATTGGGTCATTCTTCAAATTTTCTCTAATTACCAAGGAGGGAAGATGGTGATCTATGCAATAAATTGTGTTCACATGGATCTAGGCAAACCCATACATGACAATATTTCGATGAAGCTAGTGTACAAAGTACATATCCAAGATCTTGATTATGAAGTGATTCCTTTTAAATGCAAGATCTAGCATGAGTATGGGAACCCAAAGAGAAAATTCCATTCAGATACTCATAAAAGAACACTTGAAGAAAATGGATTCAAGTGTAAAACTCAAAAGAAGAGGTCAAACTCTCAAAATCCCATCAAATCTAAGAAGGTGTGGAAACCTTCCAGCATTATTTACAAAAATCAATTTGAAGTTTTGAATAAAGATCAAGATGAATATGTTAGCAAGATATCCCCTCCTTAGGAGGTATCAAGACATAATGTGGAGACTCCCCAAACCATTAAGTACTTGGATACCTTTCATTAAATAAAATCCCTAGGTCTCCCCCAAATCAACATGAAGCTATGGGATTTAGGTCACAATCTGAAAATTATTGATTCCTTACCATAGATTGCATTTATTACTTCATAGAAATTAATTCCTTTCAATCCACCTATCCCTAGAGGTACCAGATCAAAAGACAAGAGTGTTTGTGGGTAGGATAGAAATGGTTGGAGGCCAAATAATGAAAAATAAGAGGAAGAAGCCTAGACAATTTTGGAAAATGAATCTCAAAGTACATAAAGGAGTTTATTAATGGAAATAATCCCCCCCTAAGGCATAATATCTATCGGATCCAGGTAAAGTCCTGGACTTATAGACTCTTGTTAAGAGGAGTATTTTTTCAAAGGTAATATACAAAGTTTCATTCATGGATTGTAAGAGATATGGGCACAAAGAAAAAACAAAGGGTATTCAAAAGGAAAAACAACCTTGGAAAATATGATGTTGTTTTTAGTCAAGAATCCAAGAGTGATAAAGTTAGAATGGAAGGTATTAGAAAATATACTTGGAACAAAATTGTTGGTTTTTATTCAAATCCTTCATGCAGAAGGAGGGGCATTTCCATCTAGATTAATATTGATGCACTTGAGGGATGCACTAGAGGGTATTGACACTCACATAAATATATTTTGGATTACTCTTAAAGTTAGATCCTATTTCTTTCTACCAAATTAATGTGTATGGACATGTTTTAACAACTTTGAAACCTTCTTGTTTGAATTTGTTATCAAAATAAAGAGAAGTTTTATACATTTTTCCTTAGATTGTGGGAGTTGATCTAAATTTAATATTACATTCTCATGAAAATAAAGGAGGAATACATGGACACCTATTCTCAATCTTGTCTAATTTCATTCAACGAAATTCTTTGGTTGACATAGCTCCAAATAATGAAAAATTTACCTGGAAGGAATAATGGTAAAGGTTTTGTTATGAAAAGATTAGAAAACATTTTGGTAACAAAAGATTGATTTGATAATGATTCCCATTTGGATTCCTTCATCCATAGAGGATCCTTAACATATTGTTGGCCAATTTCCTTGAACATTTCAAAATATCAAAAACCTTGTTACATTCCATTTATATTTAAACGTGTGTGGGCCTCTCATCTTGATTTCTTTAGCAAAGTCAAGGAATGGTGGCAAGAACACAAAGTAGTTAGGTAAAAAATGTTCATCATTCACAAGAAGCTTTAACATTTAAAATCACAACTAAAAAGATGGAATGAAAATATTTTTGGCAACATCTTTCAAAAAAGGAATATTTCGAGCATGAATTGTAGACACTTCGAGAATCCGTTGAATTTTTATGTCTATTTGAAGCATTCTTATAGAAATAAGCCCAACTAGTGGAAAATATGAAATAAAAATAAGAAAAATTAGAAACATATTGGAGCCAAAAGTTCATAGTCTAATGTCTTTCATGCTAGGGATAAAAACTCTAAATTCTTTCATAATCTCATCTCAGTAGAATATTTTTAAACCATATCTCAAAGATCCATGCAGGTACTAAGCTATGTAAAGAGGCATGTATTTCCTTCAATAATCTTCTCTCGAATCCAGGAGAGAGACCAATCACATGCAATAATCAAATCCTAAGTTCAATCCCTTATTTAGTATATGAATAAGGTAATCATATCCGAATTAGGATCATTAAAGAACAAGAATTTCATGACGTTGTGTTCTCAATGAAAAAATAAAATATCTCGGACCTGACAATTTTCCTATTGAGTCCTTCCAACTCACTTGAGGCATTTCCCAAGTATGATATATAAGAGACTATGGAGGAATCTAGGGAATTGAATGTTATGATCAAAGCCTTGAATTTTGATTTTCTTACTTGGATCCCTAAAAATAAAATGCATTAATTTTTGACAACTTTAGTGCCCTTTCACTATCTACTATTGTTTACACAACTATAACAAAGTTCATATCATCTAGACTTAATTCTTTTAATTGTAGGTCATAATATCTAAAGAATATGGATGATTTTGTTGCCAATTTTTTTATTATTTAGTGGTTGTTCAAGAAGTCATTCATTCCATGAAAGCAATAAAGGGAGATGGAATGATTCTCAAAATAGATTTAACCAGATGTTATGGTAAGGTTAGATGGGATTTACTTCAAGATATGTTACATAAATTCGGTTTCTCAGATTGATGGGTCAGTTGGGTATATAACTACTTCTCATTACCTCCTTTGATGTTCTCATCGATGAGGTTCCTTTTGAATTCTTTATCCCACTCTCAATTTGTAGAGAACACATTGTTGATGGGTAAACCTACCATCAAATAAGTGAAGTTTTTCAAGAATATTTTGGAGGATTGTTAGGAAACAATTGGTTGAGAGATCATCCTTGAAAAATCCACCATGTTTTTCATCAAGCCTAAGCAAGGCTTAACCAAACAATCATTGATGTATGAGTTTAAAAAAAGTGATTTCTTTGTAAGTAGTTGGGATATCTCATAGCATTTGTTTATGTGAGACTTTGTTGGAGAAATACCATAGATAAATCAAGTACAAAGTTGATTCATGGGCTCATAGGTAATTATCCATGGTGTGAAGAGTTTCTTGTATCTCTTTAATATTCTCTACAATTCATTTTTTTCTTAGTTCAATATAGATAGATCCTAAAGTAGTACTTAGTTAAACAAAATGAATCCTCCTGAATTTTCTATTGTGTGGATTAGAAGACAAAAGGAAGTTTCATCTACTACCATGACATGAAGCGATCCTTCCTAAGTGGGAAGGTGGGTTGTGCTTAAAGGAAATGTAATTAATGAATATGACACTTATAGATAAGTTGGATTGGTATATCTACTCATAACTAAATGACATATGGAGCATAATTACGAGATCAAAACACTTGTTTGGGGAAATTATTAGAGAAATTATCAACAAGAATTAATTCCCTCGAGGATCTCCAATTTGGAATAGTCCACTTAAATTATTTCCATTTATCTCATCACATATTTGGGAAGTTAGACGAGGCTAGGTGTATTTTTGGGAAGATTCATGGAATGGTTATACTCTCATTAACACATGAATGAAATTTTAGTCTCTCAAAGAAGTTCTCTTTCCAGTTAGTTGGTCAAATTCTTACAACTTTTCCAAACTCTCCAACATCCACTCCCTTTTTGGATGTTGGTAAGACCCTAGTCCTTATATAATACCTATTCAAGAAGCTTAAGCAATTATCCTCATATATATTCTTCAACAAAATTTTATCCCTTCAAGGAAATGGGAAGACATTCTAAGATGGAACTATTAGTCATAGATCCACACGATCAAACAAGGTTACATGACTATCCTAGGAGAAACTTATGACCTTCAAATATCAAAATAATGGTGGAAAGTATGGCTCCTAAATGACAAGGAAAAGTAGAAATATT
>ML781647.1:645213-667072 GCA_009831015.1 Picea engelmannii | reverse complement strand
ATAATTGAATTTAAGATGATGGTCATGGGGTGTTTGGGGATCAAGTCCTAAAGTTGACCTATTGATGTGACTTTTTCATTACGAAAGTTTTTATGTTAAAAATATCTTTAGAAAGAAACCTAACTTGGGCACACAATTATTTGGAGAGGCCACCTCTATTGTTATTTTATGGGGATGATTCCACCAAATCACACAAATAATCCAACAAAGTGTCAATTTGATTTTTTGTGAGTTGTAACTCTGTTACTAGAGCAGTGTAGGGACAATGCTCTCAAATGATCTTAAGAGGGAAAAATAAAACAAGGAAAAAAATTACGGATTTCTAGTTCCATCACATGTGTTTAGGAATGACTAAGCTTAATATGCTTGCCAATGATGATTGATTATGCAAATCCCAAAGATGATACATTTGATGCAAATTTTATTGTGTGTTTTATTAAGCAATTTTTTTGTTCAAAAAGTTGTTAGTAGGCACCCTTACTCGGCATGCAATGCTTGGGAGAGGTAACCCTTAGAAGTATTCTATGGTGTCAATTTAAATGAAGTATTTCACATGTTCAATAAGGGACCAATCTGATTTTTCTCATGAGTTGCAACTCACTTACTGGATCAGTTCAAGGACACATGTCTTGAACACTCATGGGTGGAAATAATTTTTTTATCTAGTAGAATGGATGACCGTTAGTTATGACACATGTATTTAGGCATGAATGAGGTTAACATTATAACCTTTGAAAATTAGGGGAGTGAATACCAAAGTTGACCTATAGATGTAACTTTTGTTGTGTGTTTCACTTGAATTTAACTAATTGGAAAAATGGTTAGTCACCCTCTCCTAGCCATACAATGGTTTGGGAGGCCACTGTTAGAGCTATTATATGGTGATGATTCCGATGATGTATATTTCTCATCCACTGGAGGTCTGCTTTGTTCTTAGTTTGTAAGTTGTAACTTGCTTGTTGTAGTAGTTCAGGGACATGGGTCCTGAACTCTCCCAAATCGAAAAAAAAACAAGTGATGCAAAAAAATGGAGAATTGTCACCTCCAATCTGTATATTTAGAAATGTCATATTGTAGTGTGTTGCTAATATACTACCATGCCTGGTGGTCATAAAGTTGACCTCTTCATATAGTTTTTGGCAAGTGCTTTAATGAGAAAAATACTTGTTTTGAAATCAATGGTGGGAAATATCGAGTGGTTAGAAAACACATTTAACATGACACTCTTAGCACCATTCCATCAAGAAGAGTACAATAAAATACATTTCTCATCAATGGAAGGCACAATTTATTTTCTTTTTGTGATTTGCAACTCGCCTGCAAGAGTAATTCAGAGACACATTTTGAGTGCTCCAAGGGGTAGAAACGAGAGATATAGAAAAATCAAGAACCATTAGATTGAGTGCATGTATTTATGTATGGTATAGTAGGATACGTAAGTAATACATTTCTAAGGCCAAGATTCACAAAATTGACATGTTCTTGCAATTTTTTTTATTAAGTTTGGGGTTTCACATTGTTGATTTTCTGTAGCTATTGTTTGGTTGATGCTTTGACTTCTCATATCATATTTTTTTATATTGCGTTGATAAACAATATGAATTATTTAATGTTTTGAAATGCACATTAATTTTTAGGGTTTTTTATATGTTAATGCACATATGTTTTTGACATATTTTTACAATTAGTATTAATGCATATTGGTTATGATGTTATTTTAATGATAATTATTATATTAATCATGGCGTGTTTAGAGATTTTGTGTTACTTTATTGATCATTTTCATTACTATTTGAGATTTTATTTGTTTCAAAAAAAAAAATCAGAACATGAGTAGCATGTAGATTCTACAATTGCAAAGATAATGGAGGATCCAATGTCAAGCATGTTGGAATACTAAGAGGGGGGGAGTGAATCAGTATGATCACTTTTTACCACTTTAAATCAAAGTATATAAACTTCAAATTTATCAACAATATATCATTTATGTTGTGCTCGATATATAATGAGCATATAACCATAAACAATATAATTCAACAATATCACATCGGATACACAGTACACCATAATTTACGTGGAAACCCAAATGGGAGAAAAACACAGAATACTTTCTTATATATATCAAGAATACATTCATAGGAAGCACCAACATCCAAATTCATCAACACCAAATGGAAGGAGGCTCCAACCCCCTATTTACAGGCTCCAACCTGAAGGAATCTACAACTCCCAAAATTCTCCAGCTACAACAAGAAGGAGGCTCCAACCCCTTGTGTTCTCTGGCTCGAAGCAAAAGATGGATACAAGCTCCAACTTGAAGGAAGCTACAACTCCTTGAATTATTCGACACCAACTAGAAGGAGGCTACAGGATCCAACCTGAAGGAATCTACCACTCCCTGAATCCTCCGGCACCAACCGGAAGGAGGCTACAACCCCCTTTCCTTTCCCTATCCCGTCGACATAAAATATAAGTGTAGAATCAAAATGTCACTTCCATTGATCAACCTGTAACTTCCACTGTCACTATCAATGTCACTGATACATCAACCTGTCATTATTACTATCACTGTAACATCAACCTGTAACTGATGATCAACTAATCATCCAACCAATCATTGTCTTTTTTAATGATATACCATCATCAATCAACTATAACAAGATCCACTCACATGGATACCGAAACCATCACCATACCCTGTACATCAACCATGCACATCAACCTGTACCACACCATGTACATCAAACATGTACATCAACAATGCACATCAACCTATACCATATCATGCATCAACCATGTACCAAAACATGTACCATACCATGTACCAATATCACCAATAAGTGCCTCTAACAATGTACCATGTCATCATCAATATATGCACCTCAACCATGTGCCAAAATAAGTATCAAACCATGAACCATAACATCACCAAGATGTGTCTCAACATGTACTGTCATCACCAAGCATGTACCATAACATCACCAAGATATGGATCAAGCATATACCATATCACTCATGATATGTCTCAATCATGTCATACACCATGTACCATAATATATCATCAATGATGTGCCTCAAATAAGTACCATAATATGTGACTCAAGAATGTGATAACATCATCATGACATATACCAAACCATATACCAATATAGCCAATATATACTTCTAATAATGTATCATATCATCACAAAGGTGTATCATATCATGTACCATCATCATCAAGACATGCCTCAAGCATGTACCATAAGAATAAACATCAACAACACATGTAAAGAATATGTATTAATATGTAGCAAACCTGATACACAAAATTACATACTTGTAGCTCTTCCTCAACTTCAACAAAAAGAGAATAACATCTTCATCAAACTTTACTTCAGTCTTGTGGGGCTAGTTTTGGATTAGTCACAAACCCTAACTTTCAACAAGAATAACTATGTACCTATAATGAATAAAAGTATTAAATTTTAACCATAGATACTATGAGATATTTCTTCCATCTTCTCAAAATTCCAGGGTCTGAAACTTCTCAGAAGAAAAGTTATAGTGAAAATGGAAGACCTTGTTGAATTCTATCCTATTCTGGAGATTGAAATTGTACAAAATGCCACATGATCAATATTTGATATCTGATTCTAAAAATCACATGCAAGATACTGCTGAATTTTATATTTCCATGGAAATTGGTCTCATAGAATTTTGATCCTCTATGAAGAATTTATGACTGTTTTAACGGAACACTTGTTTGAGACTAGTTTCAGGACTAGTCAAAAACCCTATCTTCCACACAGTGTATCTCCAAAAGTACAACGACCCAAAAGCTGAAATTTTTACCACAAGTACCTTGATATGTCTTCGCAACAAACTCCAATTTTTGTTATCTGAGTCATTCTAGAAACAAATTTATAGCAAAAATGATAATATGACCTTTAAATAACCTACCTTAAAACACATTGTCACAAGACTTCATCCTCCCTTGGAATTTCACCCTTATTCACTTTATATTCCCTCTGAAATATTCCTCATATCTCCTTGTTTAACTCAGATAAAAATCGTTTGAGTTAATGTAACAAATGAAATCCTAGGTTCCTTATTTATACTAGATATGACACCATATTTTTAGGGTCGACTTGACCCAAATAAAATTCAATTTAATTTTTAATGATTATTCCATTGAGGCCGACTTTACCAACAACATCCTTAATATTTATTGCAATGGGACTAACTTGTAAATTCTTGTTTGCAACAAATTTTCTTATTTTAATTAATTTGGGACCAACTTGTCACTTCTTGTTACAACTGTTTAGGGATTATTAACCATACTTCGGGGCTTCCATTTTCAAGAGGGAATATCTCCTCAACCGCGAGGAACCACATGATGTACCAGCTACCGTTGGAAACAATATGATAAGGAACATCCATCTATGAGTTTGTTACCCTCATTTACATTGTCCTTAATATCCTTATTCCTCAAACAACTTCAGGTTTAATAAACACACCTCTCGGGCTTCTTGTAGACTTCTTCAAATGCACCCATCACATATGTTGACATTAGTGACAACCACTTTTGTTGGCATCAATGAAAACCATATATCCAACACATCAATGAAAATCAAATATCCAACAATCTCCCCCTTTGGCATTGGTGGAAACACTCATACTCCACTTCTGACTAATGCTCCTGATATTTATCTCCCCCTTTGACATCAATGGAAAATGGTATCTACCTTTGGGGCTGCTCCCCCTTTCTTCATGATTTTGATATTTCTCTTTTAATCTTTCCATTTCTTACTCTTTGACATCATAGTAAAAAGGGTAAATCCCCCTATCAATATGTCTCCTCCTATCTCCATGCTACTAATCTTGTCTCTCTCTCTCTGAAAATTTCTCTTCCCTTGAATTCTCTACAAGATGTTGTGTAGATCAATGTGGGGATTTCCTATACTTGCTTCCTTTCCTCTCTTTCGGTGCTTCTTGTCCATTGGTGATTCCTCTTGTAATTCATTGAAATATATAAAAAGAATTCAAAAATTACTTGACTTCAAATCTTCATGGCTTGTCAGTTCACATAAATGACCATAATTTTCAACAATTTTCCTTTAACGGTATGGCTTCTGTTGAAATTTTTTCTTCTCCTGTTCTGTTGTACCTTTCATTGCTTTCCTTCCTGTAACTAACTGATTCCACTTGTCAATATGCTTCCATCCACTATTATGCATCTTTTCTGACTCATGTTTTATGTACCTGCCAGGTGTCTCATGAATTCATCTATATCCATATGTCATAAAATTTTCCATGATTATGCTACTCAACTACATACATTGTTGACCCATTGTTGCAATTGATCACAACATATTCCTTACTTCCCAATCCATCTACTCAAAATGAAACAATATGTAATTAATATATCCCTCCTTGAATACATATGTGGAATCCTCTATACAATCCAAAACCTCTTCCTGAGAAGTGTGTCAATGATATACTTCATAAATTTCAGTTGATATCTGCATGAGAATGTGTTTAGAAAGATTCTCCTCAAACAAATTGTTACAAGACATTCTGCACTTCTGTCATCAAACCATTTTGAAATTGCTTTCCCGAAATATGAAAACACTTCAGACTGCTTGAAAGATAGTTTTGTGATTTGTAGAGTTGTTACTTAGACTCCCCCTCTTCAACATTATTTTACTAAGAGTCTCCAATCCAGATGGCTTAGAAAAATACCCTCTTTGACGCAGATTAATCTTCCTCTTCGTCTGTGGATTCATCATATTCCCGATTTCTGACTTGCATTCTGACATCTTTCTTTTTATCCTCTTCCTGAGTTCTGACATCATTTCATATTCATCCTTTTTCTAGATTTTGACATCTTCCTCTTTGCAAATATCATGTGTACAATCTCTGTGACCTAGTCTTCATTCACTCGCTCTTCTTATTTTACATTTCTTCTCCAAACCTTCATGTATCTGATATCCGTGTTTTCCTTCATGGGAGGTTCTATCATGCTTCTGCAATTTCGAGCTATGTGACCATAATTGTGGCATTTATAACATTCAATATTGGAGAGAGCCACATAACCATCTCTTGTTTGAACATTTCTTCCATATGATTTGCAATCTACAACTTTATGTCCAAAGTTAGTACATGTAAAAAAATGACCCAAAAAGAAATTTTGATACCTAGGAGTGAATGATCTTCTTTGTGGTGTATTCCTTCTGAATTACTTCCTTAGTTGATAACAATCTTCTCTTTGATTGTTTCCTTCACAATGATTGAAGCTTCCTTATTGCCTAAATGTAGAGGATCTTCTGTATTCATTCCTCTCTGACTCTTGTTAGCTATGATTCCTTCATTTGATAACTTCTGCATAACTCTTTTGTTATGTTTCTTTCGTCATGGAGCTTGAACCTTCCTTAAAATGAACATTCTTGTATCCTAGTCCAGATTTGTCACTATATGGCCTTTGACTATTGAGAATGTTTTCTAACACTTGAAAAATTTTCGAGTTCTTACTGAGCTTGTTGACTTCAAATCTCAATAACACGACTTCTTCTTCAATATTCTCACACTCATTTTCTTTATTTATCATCTGGTTCTACATTACTTATTCCATTCTCTTTCCTTCTTCAAGTTGGGTTTTCAAGGAGATGATTTCTTCTTTGAATGATTTGTTTTTTTTCCTTTCTTTCTTTAGCTCAGTTAAAGGACTGATTAATTCTACCTCAAGATCCACTTCACCTTCTTCTTTTTCTCTTTCAAGAGTTATTTTCTTAGTTTTTGTAGCCATAAAGAGTACTCTCTCTGAGTCACCATCGCTTTCATCATCTTATTCAGATGAGGAGCTGTATTCTCTTGAGTAGAGGTTTTTCTTGAAGAATTTCCTTTTATCTCCTTTCCTATTTCCCTTTTGATATTTCTTTTCTTTCTTGGGATCTTCTTCTTCATCACTATCCGACTTCTTAGAATAAAAAAACTTATTTGAAAAATGACCAATTTTATCACATTAAAAACATTTTAAGGGAAGCATACCTTTGCACTTTTTGTTTCCTCTCTTCAACTTCTTTACAAAGTTGGTTGTTTCTTCATCCTCATTTGAATCATCATTTCAACTACAATTTGTCTTTGACTCATGATTTTTCTTCTTCATTGTCTTCTTGGATGCTTTGAAATCTACTTCTTTATTGGATGTATTTTCCTATTATGTTCTCATTTCATAAGCTGTAAATATTCCATGTAGCTCATCCATGCTTATCGTACCTAGATCTACTCTTTCTTTTAGTGTTGAAATGTTAGGATCAAATCTCATTAGAAGAGACCTTAGTATCTTTTGGACAATGACTGGTTCTTTAACTTCTTCTCTCAAACCTTTAATAATGTTCACTATTTCATCAACTCATAGAAAGTAGGTTGTAATATTTTCATCTTCCTTCTTTTTTAGCTGTTCAAATTGACCTCTATAAGTTTGAAGCTTGTCCCCTTTGACTTTGGCATCTCCTTCATAGATATTTTGAATTTTGTCCCAAATATTTTTTGCAGAATCACAGTGCATAACTTTGACATATACTAAGTGATGTAGACCATTCAAAATCACATTTGTATCCATCTACTACTGTTTGCCAAACATCAAATCCATGTGCTTGTATATTTGTTTTCATTCTTTTGCTCAACAAGGCATAGTTTTTTCCATCAAACTGTGGTACTCCAATCTTAGCATACTCCAAGATCTTCCTTCTAGTGGTTAAATTGTTTTCTTGAAGGACCTGCTTTGATACAAATTGTTGGAATACTGAGAGGGGGGTGAATCAATATGAGCACTTTTTACCACTTTCGATCACAGTATACAAAATTCAAATTGATCAATAGTATAACATTTATGATTGCATTCAATATATCATGATCATATATAAATAAGAAGTATAATTCAAAAATATCACATTAGATACACAATACACCATAATTTACGTGGAAACACAAATAGGATAAAACCACATAATGCTTTCATATATATATCAAGAATACATTCATAGGAAACACAAACTTCCAAATTCTCGAGCACTAACTAGAAGGAGGCTCCAACCTCTTATTTACATGTTCCAACCTGAAGGAAGCTAAAAATCCTTGAATTCTCCAGCTACAACTAGAAGGAGGATCCAACCCCCTGTGTTCTCTGGCTCCAATTAGAAGGAGGCTATGACCCCCTGATTTGTAGGATCCAACCTGAAGGAAGTTGCAACACCCTGAATTCTCCGACACCAACCAGAAGGAGGCTACAACCCCCTTTCCTTGCCCCATCCTACAACCCTAAAATATAAGTGTAAACTCAAACTTTCACTACCACTGATCAACCTATAACTGCCACTATCACTATCACTGCCATTGATACATCAACCTATCATTGTCATTGTCACATCAACCTATAATCGATGATCAACCAATCATCCAACATGTCATTGTCTATGTCATTAATATACCATCATCAACCAACTATAACAATATCCACTCATATGGATACCAAAACCATCACCATACCATGTACATCAGCCTGTACCATACCATGTACATCAACCTGTACCATATCATGCATCAACCATGTACAAAAACCTGTACCTCACATACCAATATCACCAAGAAGTGCCTCTAACAATGTACCATATCATCATCAAGATATGTGCCTCAACCATGTGCTTAAATAAGTATTAAACAATGAACCATACCATCACCAATATGTGTCTCAACATGTACTATCATGACCAATCATGTACCATAACATCACCAAGATATGCATCAATCATATATCATATCACTCATGATATGTCTCAATCATTCCTTACACCATGTACCATAAGATATCATCAATGATGTGCCTCAACTAAGTACCATAATATGTGCCTCAAGAATGTGATAACATCACCATGACATATATCAAACCAAATACTAAGATAGCCAAGATACACTTCTAACAATGTATCATATCATCACAAAGGTGTCCCATATCATGTACCATCATCATCAAGACATGCCTCAAGCATGTACCATAAATGTAACCCTCAATAAATCATGTAAAGCATACCTCTGATCCTATAGTATACCTGATACACAAAATTACATACTTGTAGCTCTTCCTCAACTTCAACAACAAGAGAGTAACATCTTCATCAAAATTTACCTCAGTCTCATAGAATAGTTTTGGATTAGTCACAAACCCTAACTTTCAACAAGCATAAATATGTACTTGTAATGAATAAAGGTATGGAATTTTAACCGTATATACTCTGAGATTGTTTTTCCATATCCTCAAAATTTCAAGGTCTGAAACTTCTTAGAACATAAGTTATAGAGAAAATGCCAGACCTTGTTGAATTCTATACTATTCTGGAGATCAAAGTTGTACAACATGCCACGCGCTCAATATTTGATATCTGATTCGGAAACTCGCACAAAATATACTAGAGATTGTTTTCTTTCCACTGAAATTTGTCTCACATAATTTGGATCCTTTATGAAGAAGTTTTGATTGTTTTACCTAGAATACTCGTTTGAGACTAGTTTCAGGACTAGTAAAAGATCCTATCTTCCACAGAGTGTATCTCCAAAAGTACAACGAACCAGAAGCTGAAATGTTTACCACATGTACCTTGATATATCTTCTCAACAACCTCCAATTTTCACTATCTGAATTTCATTCTAGAAACAAGGTTATAGCGAAAATGGTAAGATGACCTTTAAATGACATACTTTAAAACACATCATCACAAGACTTCATCCTCCCTTGGGATTTCTCTCTTATTCAATTCATATTCCCTCTGAAATTCACCTCAGATCTCCTTGGTTACCTTAGATAAAAATCACTTGAGTTAATGTAAAAAATGAACTCCTAGGTGCCTTATTTATACTAGATATGGGACCCTATTTTTAGGGTCGACTTGACCCAAATAAAATTCAATTTAATTTTTAATGATCATTCCATTGAGGCCAACTTTACCAACAACATCCTTAATATTTATTGCAATGGGGCCAAATTGTAACTTCTTATTTGCAACATTTTTTCTTCTTTTAATTAATTTGGGGCCGACTTGTAACTTCCTTTTACAACTATTTAGGGCTTCATAACCATACTTCGAGGCTTCCATATTCAAGAGGGCATATCTCCTCAACCGTGAGGAACCACCTTCCATTGGAAAAAGTATGAAAAGGACTATCCATATTTGAGTGTGTTACCTACATTTACATTGTCCTTCATATCCTTATTCCTTAAATAACTTCAGGTTTCATAACCACACCTCTGGGGCTTCTTGTAGACTTTTTCAAATGCACCCATCACATCCGTTGACATCAATGACAACCATCTATCCAACAACATCAATGAAATCCAACTATCCAAAAAAACATTCCTCATGTGTCCAAGGTAATCAATATTTGCATTTAATTATAATTATTAATTTTATAATATAAGCAATCATTAGTTCATTACACTAATAATCAATACTTTAACAATATTATGACTTTATATTAAATAATGCATGCAATAGTATTGTAGGGGTAGATATGCATGCTTATTGTGCTCCAAAAAGTTGTATCAATTATTGAGGCTAAGGTTGTGAGTGAGGGTCTAAAGGTGGGGTGGAACAATAATCCAATTGGATAGGGATTTTATAAATCAAAAGTCCCAACTTACTTAGTTTCCATTGCACCTTACCTACACCAACTAAGGAGGAGAAAACAATTAAGGATGTAGAGGGAAGTTTCACAAAATTCTAATTGCACGAGATTAATTTGGTGTGAACCAACAAGGATGTATGTGAAATATGTTTATAAAAAATTGTAATGAAGCATTGACATTTCAATATATATTTAATAAGTTTCTCATTACTATGCATTTATATTTACTAGATACATGAGAGAAGTAGAGCGATAATCGAGAGAAGAAAAACTAAAATGGAAGGACCAAATAGGTCCAAGTAAGCCTTGGTAGGTGAAGATACATTTCTCTCCCAAAGCAATTTGATGGTTTTCATAGAAAAAGAAGCTAAGAGGTCCTTGCCTTTCGAAGGATATTTGAAGAAGGTTTTGTCCAACCCCGAAATTTTGGTAGATCCTATGAAAATAGTTGGGTCCCTAACTACATTGTGATCCAAGGGATTGATTTCAAATTTTGGGCCTATGGCCCTAGAAAAAAAACTCTAAACTCTCAGATCAAGGTTAATTTGAAGCCTAAGAGAGGGTTTTTGATTTCTCTTATTAGTAGAGGAGATTTCATGATTATCCTTGAATAAAAAATCCAAAGGTTTTTTTTTTTTTACTCATGCCCATCGTTTATGAATTGAGATGGTTTTTTATGAGGTATTGATAAACAAGTTTCAACCCTGATCTGGATAATCCTTTTTTAACTCTAGTTTGGCTTAGACTCCCCTTTCTTCCCATGGAATCTTGGAATGATTATTGTTTCAAGCTTACAGGGGATGGGATTGGGTCATTCTTCAAATTTTCTCTAATTACCAAGGAGGGAAGATGGTGATCTATGCAATAAATTGTGTTCACATGGATCTAGGCAAACCCATACATGACAATATTTCGATGAAGCTAGTGTACAAAGTACATATCCAAGATCTTGATTATGAAGTGATTCCTTTTAAATGCAAGATCTAGCATGAGTATGGGAACCCAAAGAGAAAATTCCATTCAGATACTCATAAAAGAACACTTGAAGAAAATGGATTCAAGTGTAAAACTCAAAAGAAGAGGTCAAACTCTCAAAATCCCATCAAATCTAAGAAGGTGTGGAAACCTTCCAGCATTATTTACAAAAATCAATTTGAAGTTTTGAATAAAGATCAAGATGAATATGTTAGCAAGATATCCCCTCCTTAGGAGGTATCAAGACATAATGTGGAGACTCCCCAAACCATTAAGTACTTGGATACCTTTCATTAAATAAAATCCCTAGGTCTCCCCCAAATCAACATGAAGCTATGGGATTTAGGTCACAATCTGAAAATTATTGATTCCTTACCATAGATTGCATTTATTACTTCATAGAAATTAATTCCTTTCAATCCACCTATCCCTAGAGGTACCAGATCAAAAGACAAGAGTGTTTGTGGGTAGGATAGAAATGGTTGGAGGCCAAATAATGAAAAATAAGAGGAAGAAGCCTAGACAATTTTGGAAAATGAATCTCAAAGTACATAAAGGAGTTTATTAATGGAAATAATCCCCCCCTAAGGCATAATATCTATCGGATCCAGGTAAAGTCCTGGACTTATAGACTCTTGTTAAGAGGAGTATTTTTTCAAAGGTAATATACAAAGTTTCATTCATGGATTGTAAGAGATATGGGCACAAAGAAAAAACAAAGGGTATTCAAAAGGAAAAACAACCTTGGAAAATATGATGTTGTTTTTAGTCAAGAATCCAAGAGTGATAAAGTTAGAATGGAAGGTATTAGAAAATATACTTGGAACAAAATTGTTGGTTTTTATTCAAATCCTTCATGCAGAAGGAGGGGCATTTCCATCTAGATTAATATTGATGCACTTGAGGGATGCACTAGAGGGTATTGACACTCACATAAATATATTTTGGATTACTCTTAAAGTTAGATCCTATTTCTTTCTACCAAATTAATGTGTATGGACATGTTTTAACAACTTTGAAACCTTCTTGTTTGAATTTGTTATCAAAATAAAGAGAAGTTTTATACATTTTTCCTTAGATTGTGGGAGTTGATCTAAATTTAATATTACATTCTCATGAAAATAAAGGAGGAATACATGGACACCTATTCTCAATCTTGTCTAATTTCATTCAACGAAATTCTTTGGTTGACATAGCTCCAAATAATGAAAAATTTACCTGGAAGGAATAATGGTAAAGGTTTTGTTATGAAAAGATTAGAAAACATTTTGGTAACAAAAGATTGATTTGATAATGATTCCCATTTGGATTCCTTCATCCATAGAGGATCCTTAACATATTGTTGGCCAATTTCCTTGAACATTTCAAAATATCAAAAACCTTGTTACATTCCATTTATATTTAAACGTGTGTGGGCCTCTCATCTTGATTTCTTTAGCAAAGTCAAGGAATGGTGGCAAGAACACAAAGTAGTTAGGTAAAAAATGTTCATCATTCACAAGAAGCTTTAACATTTAAAATCACAACTAAAAAGATGGAATGAAAATATTTTTGGCAACATCTTTCAAAAAAGGAATATTTCGAGCATGAATTGTAGACACTTCGAGAATCCGTTGAATTTTTATGTCTATTTGAAGCATTCTTATAGAAATAAGCCCAACTAGTGGAAAATATGAAATAAAAATAAGAAAAATTAGAAACATATTGGAGCCAAAAGTTCATAGTCTAATGTCTTTCATGCTAGGGATAAAAACTCTAAATTCTTTCATAATCTCATCTCAGTAGAATATTTTTAAACCATATCTCAAAGATCCATGCAGGTACTAAGCTATGTAAAGAGGCATGTATTTCCTTCAATAATCTTCTCTCGAATCCAGGAGAGAGACCAATCACATGCAATAATCAAATCCTAAGTTCAATCCCTTATTTAGTATATGAATAAGGTAATCATATCCGAATTAGGATCATTAAAGAACAAGAATTTCATGACGTTGTGTTCTCAATGAAAAAATAAAATATCTCGGACCTGACAATTTTCCTATTGAGTCCTTCCAACTCACTTGAGGCATTTCCCAAGTATGATATATAAGAGACTATGGAGGAATCTAGGGAATTGAATGTTATGATCAAAGCCTTGAATTTTGATTTTCTTACTTGGATCCCTAAAAATAAAATGCATTAATTTTTGACAACTTTAGTGCCCTTTCACTATCTACTATTGTTTACACAACTATAACAAAGTTCATATCATCTAGACTTAATTCTTTTAATTGTAGGTCATAATATCTAAAGAATATGGATGATTTTGTTGCCAATTTTTTTATTATTTAGTGGTTGTTCAAGAAGTCATTCATTCCATGAAAGCAATAAAGGGAGATGGAATGATTCTCAAAATAGATTTAACCAGATGTTATGGTAAGGTTAGATGGGATTTACTTCAAGATATGTTACATAAATTCGGTTTCTCAGATTGATGGGTCAGTTGGGTATATAACTACTTCTCATTACCTCCTTTGATGTTCTCATCGATGAGGTTCCTTTTGAATTCTTTATCCCACTCTCAATTTGTAGAGAACACATTGTTGATGGGTAAACCTACCATCAAATAAGTGAAGTTTTTCAAGAATATTTTGGAGGATTGTTAGGAAACAATTGGTTGAGAGATCATCCTTGAAAAATCCACCATGTTTTTCATCAAGCCTAAGCAAGGCTTAACCAAACAATCATTGATGTATGAGTTTAAAAAAAGTGATTTCTTTGTAAGTAGTTGGGATATCTCATAGCATTTGTTTATGTGAGACTTTGTTGGAGAAATACCATAGATAAATCAAGTACAAAGTTGATTCATGGGCTCATAGGTAATTATCCATGGTGTGAAGAGTTTCTTGTATCTCTTTAATATTCTCTACAATTCATTTTTTTCTTAGTTCAATATAGATAGATCCTAAAGTAGTACTTAGTTAAACAAAATGAATCCTCCTGAATTTTCTATTGTGTGGATTAGAAGACAAAAGGAAGTTTCATCTACTACCATGACATGAAGCGATCCTTCCTAAGTGGGAAGGTGGGTTGTGCTTAAAGGAAATGTAATTAATGAATATGACACTTATAGATAAGTTGGATTGGTATATCTACTCATAACTAAATGACATATGGAGCATAATTACGAGATCAAAACACTTGTTTGGGGAAATTATTAGAGAAATTATCAACAAGAATTAATTCCCTCGAGGATCTCCAATTTGGAATAGTCCACTTAAATTATTTCCATTTATCTCATCACATATTTGGGAAGTTAGACGAGGCTAGGTGTATTTTTGGGAAGATTCATGGAATGGTTATACTCTCATTAACACATGAATGAAATTTTAGTCTCTCAAAGAAGTTCTCTTTCCAGTTAGTTGGTCAAATTCTTACAACTTTTCCAAACTCTCCAACATCCACTCCCTTTTTGGATGTTGGTAAGACCCTAGTCCTTATATAATACCTATTCAAGAAGCTTAAGCAATTATCCTCATATATATTCTTCAACAAAATTTTATCCCTTCAAGGAAATGGGAAGACATTCTAAGATGGAACTATTAGTCATAGATCCACACGATCAAACAAGGTTACATGACTATCCTAGGAGAAACTTATGACCTTCAAATATCAAAATAATGGTGGAAAGTATGGCTCCTAAATGACAAGGAAAAGTAGAAATATTATTGTGCCTCACTACCAAGAAAAATATTCTCTCAAGGTAAGTTATAAAACACAAAGGATACCAAGGAATTTCTATATGTTTAGGGTGTGAGGGAATTTGTGAAGATAATTTCCATTTTTTAATCGAGTGTTCTTTTGCCAAACAAGTTTGTGAATGTTGGGAAAATCTTTTGGATAAAAGCATGATTTTAGTTAATAACATAAAGTCTTTATTCTAGGATTGGGAGGACTCCCATTGGAAATCCTCTAGATTAGTTGGCCTCTGGCACATCGCTCCTAGGTACATTTGATTCATATGGAAATTTATGAAGATAAATATTTTTTAGGAGAAGGAATCCACCCTTGAGAATGTATGGATAAGAGTTAAAACAAATATGATCTAATTTATTCAACACTTCACATCTAAAGATGACATGGATTCAAATGAAATTTATCTGTTAAAATCTCTCAAGTTGGAAGCATAGCTCCCAACTTGAAACTCATCTAACTCCCAATCTTATCCCTGGACCCATCCTATTAAAGGATGGACTAAGATATGTCAATGTTTCATCAAAACTTGCACAAAAGATATAGATAAAGCAAGTACAAACAAATATTATCAAGAAAGGAAGAGAGATTCAATATGGAAGAATGAGAAAATATATTCACACTACTCCAGTGAGTTGATGATTGATACATAGATGGTGATCAATATGATACAATGAATGAGTAGAATACACTCATATATAGGACATAACATTCCATAATAGTAGAATGCATGCATGCATAATAGCATAATAGTGATGATATAAAATGGAAAGTCTAAAATAGAACTAGTCAGTTAGCTCCCACTGAACTAGTGTGTCAAAAATAGTAATTTCTCCAACACCCCCCTTGAACATCACTATGGAGTAAAAATTGAGTCCCAACTACTAGGACATATTAGGTACTAATGTACAATGCAACCAATGAACACTGAATAAAAATGAGGAAAGAGGGAAAATCACATGGGAACAAAACTCCCCCTCAAAAGATAATGCATCAAAATAAGAAAATGGCAGCTGCTACGCAACTATGGTCTTCACTGCAAGACGATCTTGCAAATTCTGAAACTTCTGCTCACTGAAAGTATTCATGAAGATGTATAAATATTTATGGATATAATGAAGTCCTTGTACCTCTTGATCATGTGGACCCATCTGCACCTAAAAATATTCCTTTCTGGTGGAAGTGGAACTAGATGCCAAGTTTGATTCTTTAGGAGTGAGTCATACTCCTTCTGCATGGTTTCTTTCCATAATGGATTCCCCAAAGCCTCATTGTATAGCCTCATATCAGAATATTGAACCATATAGAAATGCATGTACATCATAGGTTCAAAATATGAAGGTACATGAGAAGGATCCTCATGATGAGATTCAGTCCTCCTCGAATCCAATGGATTCCCTACAAGAACACTTGTTGTATGAAGTGTGAATTGTTCCCTCTTGGGCATCTGTTGAAGCTTCAACGTTGGCTTCTTATCTGGCTGTACTACCTACTTAATTCCATGTATAGACTCTGAGTGTATGGAATCATGCATGATGTCTGTAACTGGTGGAAGCACAAGAGTATATGCATGTTGCACTGGAGGTGCATGCAAAGTACTCTCCTTATATGTAAGTAGAAAATATGAGTCATCGTCAGAAAACTTAGTGAATTTATACAACCTTGAATTGTGATCCACCTCACCAATTGTAATGATGGAATTGTCATGGATGTCAATTACTGAAACTGAATCTGATGTAAATTCAACCTGTTTACCTTTATGATTGATTTGATAAACTGAGAGTAGATTCATAGAAAGCTTTGAAACATGTAAACCATTCTCAAAAATTCCATTATGGAGTTCCACTCTCCCCTCTCCTGCTATTGATACTGGAGTATCATCCCCCATGAGAATAGGGGGTCTTGAGTATGGACTCAAAGAAGATAAAACTTCCTCTTTTGTTGCCATATTATGGGATGCACCAGAATCTATAATCCATGAATCGGATGAGGAATTAATTTCAACAAGAGCATGATGATTACATTTATTAGGAGAAATATCTTCTTCCTTCTGCTTTTGGAATGAAGTTTCTAAGGTTGTTCTGTTGAAGTGTCTATGCCATAAGATCGATCTGTTTCTTCATGCATGTGGATTCTTCATGATTTGGTTTACTGCAGTAAGTGAACTGCTTTCCCTTCTTCTTCTTCTTGGAATCTGAAGAGTCTATGGAACTTGAAGAATCATTAAAGGGTTTGGAATATCCCTCCTTCTCGTTCTGTTTATCCTTCCCATTCTATTTGGATGATCCTTTTCCACCATGCATGGTGAGTGCATGTGATTTGGGATCCTTTATTAGGCCCATCTAAATGTGTGTTTCCTACTCATGTGTGAGAAAATCAATGAATTGATCCATGGTAGGAATCTTCCAATTTGTTCCCATGAGATACCTTCCTGAATGGAAAGTGGAAACATAGACAACATATTTTGGTCCTAGCTTGGACAAGATTGTTAGAATAAGTTGGTCCAATTGTTTAGACTTATCAATACCACAAGTTGCTAAGTTCAATATCAAATATTTAAACTTAGTAAATAAATCATGTATATTATTAAAACTTTTAGGATCCAAAGTATTCAACACTACCTCAAGCATATGACCTCTCATCTATTCCTGATTTCCAAACAAAATTTCCAAGGTGGTCCAGATCTCATTTAGAGTCTTGCATGCGGAAACATCAAACCATAGATTAGTTGAAATCAATTCAATAAGAAGTCTTGTGGATTCATCCTTTCAGTTCACCCATCTCATCTTCTCAATTGATGATGTAGGTTCTTTTTCTGTCCCCATCGTCAAGTTATACAATCCTTTCCTTCTGAGTTGGGATTCTGCCTTGGGATTCCAATCAAAATAATTGTATGGTGTGAGGATTACCACCAAGTTTGACTGTATAATAGGTTTCCTATCCATCTCTCCCACTGTTTCTGGGAACCCCTAAAAAAATACTCTCAATTTGCAAGTGAAAAAGTAAGAAATCACTGTAGAAAGGGCACTTTAAGTGAAAATTCGTATCAATTTCAGGAGACGATCTTTCGACTTACTTTCTAATCAAACGGTGAGAATCACGCCAAATGGTTGAAAGCCCACTTTCATAATGGGTCGATTTACTTCTTTCGTTATCTGTTTCCTCAAAATGTTAATATTTTTGGAGAAATCACTGCAGAAAGGTACGACCACAGATTCATATCAATTTCAAGAGGCGATCTTATGGCTTACTTTATGAGAAAACGGTGAAGAATTTTTCCAAAAGGTTGAAAAACTACTTGAATAATGGGTCTATTTACTTCTCTCGCGAACCGTTTCCTCAAAAAGATAATATTATGGGAGAAATCACTACTGAAAGGTAAGACCATGGATTTTTCTCGTCGAAACTCTGAGTTTCCCTATTATTTGTATTGTCTGGATTTCTCCAAGCAGCGTAGCTTTGATACCATGCCAATGTTTCATCAAAACTTGCACATAGGATCTAGCTAAAGCAAGTACAAACAAATCTTATCAAGAAAGGAAGAGAGATTCAATATGGAAGAATGAGAAAATATATTCACACTACTCTAATGAGATGATGATTGATACGTAGATGATGATCAATATGATACAATGAATGAGTGGAATACACTCATATATAGGACATACCATTACATAATATAAGAATGAATGGATGCATAATAACATAATAGTGATTATCTAAAATAGAAAGTCTAAGATAGAACTAGTCAGTTAACTCCCACTGAACTAGTGTGTTGAAAATAGTAATTTCTCCAACAAGATCAACTTTGATGTAGATTCTAAAACAATTTTGGTATTTGAGGAGAGCGTTGTATCCTAAAAAATGACACATGTTTGTTTCTTTAAGACAAATTCCATTTCCTGGGTATCTGTTTCATCAACATGGAAAAAGAAATGGGCCTAATTGAAGGGATTGATATAATTAGGAAATGTCAACTTAAAATAATTATAACTAAAGGTGACTCCAAGTTGATGATTGATTTTCTCAACAATAGATATAAATCATCTTGATGGGACTTAGAATATCTAGTTTGGAAGGGAAAAAAGTTGGTAAATAGTTTTGATATGGTGGAATTTGTCCATATATGTAGGAAGGTGAATCAGGTGACATATTGGATTTCTAACATGGATATCATACTCAATTATAATCATCATTAGGACCTATAGAAAGTGAAACTCACCGAGCATTCTGAATTGAAAGAGGTGATGACGCGTGAAGACTATAGGGAATCATCTTTTGAATCAAAACACTAACAAGTACATCATGTATATGATCACATAAACCTTCCCATATATCCTAGTTCACCATGGGAAGAAATGTCTTGATTGATACATAGTCCTAGTATGAGGTTTGCTACTTCCATAAGTAGAACCCCTCACGTAGGAATCAGTCGGATATCCTTCTTGTACATGAAGTATTCGAGTTCAACCCCCTCTATCTATCCCATGTCAAATGGGCTCTCAAGAACGAGGTGGTCATATAAATTGGATATTTATTTGAGCATGATTCACCATTTGACTCATCCTATTCCAACATGGTTTTGTTTGTTTTCTAGTTCTAAACAAACAAATTAGTAATTTGCCTCTTTATACTTAAAGGATTTTGAAGGATTCGATTGCTAATTATGTTGTTTAGTTATCCCCCCTAAGGATATGTCAAAACTCTCACTGATCTACCGAAGATTAGTGATAGACTGTAGATACATCACTACTGTCTTTCTCTAGATCTAAATTACACACACTCTAGTTATGATGAAATAGGAGAGGGAGAAACATACCTTTTGTTGATGGTTGTCATATATCTTCTTGTGGTGATGTAGCTCCCATATCTTCCTACTGGCTCCTACATCTTTTCACTTGCACACAAAAAAACAATCGAACCCTTCAAAATCCTTTAAGAATAAAGAGGAAAATTATGTATCAAATTTAACCTACCTTTCTCAAAAGAAGATATATCTACCAATGTAATATATTCAACACACATAGATCGCACAAAATTGGAGGGGAAAACCATATATCTATATTAATCAAGGGAAAAGTACATGAAGTGATATATTAATATTTGTTAAAGCACTCTTCCAGATTCAAGCTCCTTGAGAATTCCTTCCTTAGCCTTCTTCAACAATGAGAGCTAAGCTCTAAAGTCTATAAAAATCTCTCCCTAGATATTCTGGCAGCATAATCTTGTCTTGAATTGTCTATTGTTGTTTTACCTCTTGATTTGGTGTTCTTTTATATATTGAGGGAGGAGATTATAGAGATAGGTTCAAAGCTTGTGACTTGATGAACAACAGGTTAGGCACATGTTCCATAGATCGTGATGCATCATGGCCAACCTATCCCAACCGATCTCCTTAAAATTCCTCTAGAAAATTCAAGAGGTGGTCACTTGTTGCAAAAGGAAAACTAGTGGTCAGTTGCATGTTGCAAGAGGGAAACTAGCAACTGGTTGCACCTTGTAAGAGAGCAAGGTGTGACCGTGCACAAAAATAGGGGTTTTTGAGTGTTGGCAAGTATTTTTTGACATGATGACATTAGTAGGTCCTTGATGAGGCCTAGGGTCACAAAGAGAGGTATTAAAAATCAAGATCAAGATCATGATGCATTAGGTACCCCTTTGGCATGGTCCTTACATTGTTAGCCATGTATTGCAAAGAGGGGCCTATGAGTTGGTTGATCGTGAAGGGAATGATTTGCATAAGCCTCAAAATGGGCTCTACCTGAAAATGTATTATGCATAGGAAAAATGTTGCATAATACTTTGTATATAATGTATTTTTGTCTTGTGCAGTGTGACTATTTTTTGGTTTTGCGCGTGGGATTCGGTTCAATGCTTATCATGTTCAATTCTTGATTTACAAATGTCAGCGTATACCCCAATCTATGTAGGTTTCATTGATGGTTCCAACTGTAGTACCTAGAACATTGCTTCTATCACTTGGGTGATCATCTCTCCCATAGATGAAATGGTGAGTTCAAGGGGCATATGCCTTGGTCTCGCAACAAACAATATTACGGAATATAGTGCAGTCATCGAGCTATTTCCTGAAGCCCTTGCTCTCGGCATTCACAAGTTAGTTTTATGTTTTGATTCTCAGTTTGTGGTATCACACTTGATCAACGTCTACCTCATTAGAAATCATGCATTGCTTAGAATTTTTTTTAAGGGTACACCTTCTTGAGTGGGAACTTAAGTATAATATTTACAATCACATCCCAAGAAGTTCAAACACATTGGCTTATTCATTAGCTAATTATGTGCTAGATTGGAATTTGTCACATTAAATTAAGCATTCAGATAAGCATGAATGTACATAAAGACATATATTCCAATCAAATCATTTGAATTCATACATACAAGTCGAACCATATGTATATATATAGATAAAAAGTCAAGATACATCATCAAGTTCAAAATTTGTGTAGTATACAAAATTGGACTACATGGCCCA
>ML781647.1:614626-644878 GCA_009831015.1 Picea engelmannii | reverse complement strand
GTGTCTCATGGTAGCACACCACTGCGCAGGAAACTTGCCTCAATAGTCGAACAAAAGTGTGAGGCACACCCAAAAGTGGACTACATGGCCCAGCATGATGCAATATATATCATGTCATGTGAATAATTCGATCAATCATAGTACAAACAAGTGGGGAGACTATCATCTAGTCATCTGAGGTGCATGTGTCTCATGGTAGCACACAACTGCGCAAGAAAATAGCCTCAATAGTCAGAGAAAAGTGTGATGCACACCCAAAACATGGTGGTGTAATCGTTGAGGGATATCCTCCATATGCATCATGGGGACACCCATGGTTAATCCCTCAAGGTTCCTCTACACCTTGCACAGGTTATCAATAACATCATCTTCTTCCTCCTCTTCTTTGGATTGCTACTCATCAATTTGTCTATGGAAAATGCAGGCCCATCCTGTTAGTCATTTCGGTCCTACATATGCGTCATGACGAGACATATCATTTAGTTATGCTATAACAAAAAAAATACATATTTTAAAAATCCAACAACATTATAAAACTTTCAAAATTTTGAAAACTTTTCACATTGTCATTAGTTCTTATCGAGAAGACCACATTGAGCATCGAGGGGTAGTGCTAGCTTTGGATCATGGTGGAATTCGGTCCCTTCATACTGAAATTCCTTGATCACAATGATATGCTCCTTCCACCAATTAAAGAAGTTGTGACCATAGTGACTTTCCATCACACCTCCCTTGGCATGAGACATGTTGTCATTCCATTGCATCATCTTGGGCTCACTTGGCCTAGAAAAAGGTGTGGATACTAAGAGTCTCATATGTGGAATCCTCTCCATAAAGAATGACATAAGGATTGATCCATAGCCAAACTATTTTTTTTGACCAATCTTGTATCTAGTCAATTGATCCTTTAGGTTCACTAATACACCGAAACACAAGTCAAACATAGTCAAGTTGAGGAATTCCAGAGCATATTGGATGTGTCCCTTTGATGATAAATGGGGGATTGTTGAGCCCACCACCCAAGTGATAGTGAAGAGGATCATGTGCAAAGGAATACATGCCACATCTTTGATTAGCAGCATGTTATTGCTCTTCCTGGATGCAGGATGACATAAATCCACAATGTAGTCATTGATAGATTAGGAAATCCACTTGGACCACCTTACAAGATCACCAATGTCCCATGCTATGATAATCCAATGATACAATATACATCCTCTATCCTGTAACGAACCTCCTCGTTACGACAACAACTCTGATAGGAGGTGCACATTCTTTTTTTTAAGGGTGTGTGCGCGCGTGTAGAAGTAACAGACGCGCTTGACTCTACGTCCCACTCGACATCCAACAAGATGCAACCACGATGTTCATCACAAGAAGACTGAAGGCACACAATGAGTAACTGCAAGCAACACACGCCCATAGACACAAGGCGTACAACACAAACATTTAACAACATACAGGGTTATGCACAGTACGAACACAGAGGGAAGGATCCATAGTAGTAGATCTTACTATTTCTGCACAGTAAAGCAGGGCGTTTAATCTTAGTTCGTTGCTCCGGAGAGAGAGAAGGTCAGATAGGCTCTTGGCCGACTACTCAGGCAGAAACTAGTAATCTCCGTCAGGTGTGTCGCAAGAGTGGAACACTGCCTTTAAAGGGCCCGAGACTCTTGATACGACACTGGATTCCTTACACAGAAAATACGCACAGACATAGACTTAAGTGCTAAGGCTACATGGAGGTGTCTACATCCTACCCAACCCAAGCAGACCAAGCATCGAAATTATTACAATCAAGCACAACAAAAATTAGATGAGCAACCAAGTCTTCTACAGAAGGCGCGAGACAAAAGGACTTAGACAACAACCAACTAAAATTAAGACAAGGCATCGTCTATGATTCCACTGTGATTAATGACAGACCATTTTCTCCAGTTAAAGTTCATGAGTTAACGAGTGCTTTAAGCGTAAGGTAATCCCATTTAATCTCAATCTCCCAAAATTAAGTCATGAAATCTTAATATGCTTGGTTCAATACATTACAATCGCAAGCCACTACTAGCAGTAAGGATGATAATAGAAACAACATGAAATCATACCCATGGCACCTTTTATATTACAATGACTGGCATTAATAAAATCACATTGCATTTATGCGCTGAACTTAAGACATAAACTGCAACATCATCACCACAATGATGAACATATTAATATTACCTTACCCTGAATATTAGTATAAAAGTGAAACATTACGCTATATCATCTTAGCATTTCATTACATTACTTTTCATTGTGTTCCAGCATACTATATTCATGTCAATGACGCTGCAATAATCATCAGTTATCCTACCTCTAGTATGCTGCCAGCAAATGAATCTTAATCACATTTCATTTTACATTACTACTATATGACAAAACTGAACCGTCAATACACTTGGGCATTAACATTCCACCACAATTAATCGCATTGGAAACTAGCATGGCCTAATAGCTAACACCATCAATACAATTGCCTTAAATTGCAGTATCATTTCCCTAAGGCATAATCAACATTTCATGGTTTATCATAATCAGTTTGCAATAACTATTAAGGAAGTACCTTCCTATTATCTAACCCAACCTTACAAGTCTTATGCTGCGATAGCACTATCCTAAAACAAAGTTATCCTTACACGATATAAACATTGCATTTACCAAATGAGGAGCTCAGATTTCATAAGTTATCAAGCTTAGATAGCCTTCTTCATATGGCAAGAACCTTACGCTTCAAATGTTATAAATCTGCATGAATTTGTCAGAAATTTCCCTAATCCTAACCGTAACATCGCATCCTATATCATAATAACATTTCAGTTAAAGGAAGGATTTGGCAATTATATTACTCTTAAATTTTATATTATAATATTATGTCAATGGAAATAGCAATGACTTCACATTGTGTTGTCGTTAAAATCCGTTTTCACTACAATAACAAATCCAGACTAACCTTATCGTTACTCTCACAAAAGTATCAATGCATTTAAAAATACCCAGGACCCTACCTTTACGCTTTACAATTCCAGGTGTCGGTCGGTGAAGGAACAATTCCAGTAATCCCTTCGATCTGTCTCTAATCGAAAATTAAATAATGAAAATAAGAGGCCGAGCATAATGAAAATAAAAACCGTGATGTGAATCGCATGGAAAAGAAAATTCCTTACTGCACTCGTAATGTGAAAGGATTCAATCAGCCAATCGAAATCTCATTACCTACTAATCAAGTTCTGTACCTCGTCGACAAAAAAATAAAATAAAGGATGGCGTGCATAAAGAGAATTCGTCAGGGTTTTAAGCTGTGGCTGTTGTGCAAACAATCCCTCTAGGGGATCACGCTGACATGATTTACAACAACTGACTGAGTCATTCAACCGACAATTTAATACCACCGACTCCTTGGTGGCATAATCTGAGTGAAAGAAGCCCGCGTTGGTTTAACATCACTGTAATCTGCGTTCCTTTTTGGGTAAACAATTAATTTGACCACACGGACAACGCGTCGGACTGCGCAACAAATCCGGAGTGGATCCAGGCGCACTGTGCTGTCACGAATTACAGCGCAATCAGGGGTGGGGTGGTTAACCATCATCACGGTGGATTTTATGGATGCTTTCAAGGAGTGGAAACACAACCCAAGTAACGCCAGTGGTTACAGGCGTGGACCCACGACTCCTTCAAAATAAAATCGCGAGTGCTCTACAGTTTCAAATGTTATAGGGTGGAATGGCAGGGAAGGAGGACGGCTAGACAAAAAACTTAGGGTTCTGGTTCAATGTCCCTCAACTTGTAAATCGACGAGCCGTATCCTATCTAACATCCATATTCAGTGAGCTGAGAAGTGTCACTGTCCCGACCCAACAACATATTGCTGCAGAAATCCAGCAAGTCTGTGAGCAGGTGCAACAGGAGGTCGAAGCATGTCAGTGGAAGAGACAGCATATTTAGATGCAGCAGAAGGGGTTTTCCCTCTGAACCAGAATGGGGATCTTGGAGTGTTCTCCATAACTGGATGCAACAATGGCTTCAAGGTTGGAGGGATACACTATTGTAGCATTGTAGTCCAGACTCCGGGGAAGTTCATTCAGTCAGGGAGTGCTTTAAGGGTTCAGGCAACTCAGCCATTAGGAGGGTAATACGTCTACTTGTATTTTTCTATTCATAAGGGTAACTTCGGCAGGTAAAAATCAACCAAATTGGACAGGGAACTTCTAACCCAAGGCAGTAGTGCCAGATCCAACCTTAAACTACCCTACGTGAAATTTTACAGCATAAACAAATTCGATTTATAAAGTACAATTTAAACATTCTAACGAAACTTCACTTCAGCAATGCATATCAATCTTCACAAATTCCAAACGAAGCCTCATTACATAAATCTTTTGCCAAAAACACAAACGCAGCGATGTATAGCAGCAATGCCGAGAAATATTTTAACCAAATGCAGAGAAGGGTTCACATACAACTTGAAGCATTCCACATTATTCTTAAACAACAAACCTACTTGCGTACCTGTGACCGACAGAGAATAACCTGAAGACGCAATCCCGCACTTGAGCTCCGTACTGCTCCCGCTCGCCAACCATAGAGACTACACCGGTACCTCCCAGCCAAACGCTAGAGGTACTCTGCTTCCCCCTTAGCCCCCCGAGCCGCAAAGGGGCCACACACAATCCAGATGGTATACCTAGCTTCCCAGCTCGCCTCCACGGCTGAGCTACCACTCTATTACAAGCTGAGAAATTCCCAACTCCTCACAAGCAATCAGTCCAGTCCCCATTTCGGCAGCATAACAATACCTAATAGCCCATCCCCCTTCCTCCTTCTCTTCCCTTTCCTTTATAGAGTTCCCCCCCCCAAACTTTTCCTAAATCCCCTTTTTAAATTAAGTTTTATTGAAAACCTCTAAAATTTCTCCATTGTACAAGTGTCATTCATTCCCCACTTCCCTCCAAATTTATTTTCTTTCTTTTATTAAAAGGCTCATTTCCCTAATTTTATTATTCCCCCCTTTTTCCTTTTTTATTTTTATTTTTATTATTATTTTTTTTCTTACATATATATATAATAATTTATTTTTCCTATTTACATGCATGTTATTCAACATTTTACTTTTTCATTATCCATCATTTTAATTTATCATTAATATATATATATATATATATATATATATATATATATATATATATATATATATATATATAGGATAATGAGAGATTAAAGTGATGACAGACATTTATATGGGAAAAGTAGATGTATAACATAAAAGAGGAGTAATGAGAAATTAAGGTGATGGATGGTGATTTAATAATGTGAAATGGACATGTAAATGGGATAAGGATACTGGGAGATTAAGGTGATGGATGATAGTTTAATAATGTAGACAGGGGTAATGAGAGGATAATGGTCTTAGTTTTTTTTTTTGGAAATTTCTTTATGTTATATTACATCACCATTCTTCCACAAGTTAGGAATTAATTTCTTCTTTGTAAAAATTTTACAACTATTAGATTTACTTTAAATCTTACCCTCGCCATCGCCCCAAGAATTTTCTGAAGACCCTGCTAATATTTAGGTGGGTTTTTGTTTAAGTTGTTATTTTTATTCCAGGGCCTGTTCTTAAGGTTAGACTAAAATTTTACCCTAAAAGTTTTAGACTTAGTACTTAGATTCTGAACTGGGCGACACTGGGTTAGGGAAGTTGGTTAAGAATTTCTAAAGGCGTTAATGTCTTAGGACTATTTAGGTTTGTTTCCTTCATCCACATCAATGCGACGTGCCCTTCAGGACGCACCACGTGCTCCAAGGGTGCCACTCGCCTCGTTCGTTTCCCTTGCGCGACGTGCCCTTCAGGATGCACCACGTGCTCTAAGGGTGCCACTCGCTTCTTGTGTTTCTTTTGTGTGAAGTGCCCTTCAGGATGCACCACGTGCTCCAAGGGTGCCACTCGCTTCTTGTGTTTCTTTTGTGCGACGTGCCCTTCAGGATGCACCACATGCTCCAAGGGTGCAACTCGCCAACTGGACTGATTGGTAGACATCTATAACCCTTGGAGTCAACACTCTGCCAGGTGAACTTGTGGGAGACTAAGGGCTCTAAGGAATAAGGCCCCCACCTTATTGCGCGCCCCTTAGAATCATCGTGAGCGACTGTCAGAGTCTTCTCTCATGGCATCGTGGATCCTCTCGAACTAGGTAATCGTTAACCTACAGTTCGAGCCACAGCGGGAGTGCTAGTAGGCGGTGGCAGGGCTGTTGTCCACCCCTCTCCCTCAACCTCTCTGGACATCGTGTGTGGCCCCTTTACTCCATATGTGAGTCTGGTCGGCAAGCTATCGTCAGCCTGCATCATCAACAATCGTGTCAGAACATGTCAACATCATATCATCAGGTCAAAGAAATATCACAGTAAATGAATCAACCCAAATAGCACACTCCCTGACTCAATCCGGAGTCCAAGGGGGTTCCACCGATGCCTCTGCATCCTCAAGGTCCGAAACCCTGCACACTCAATGAAACTGAGTCAGCAGCCCATGTCTACATCAAAGTAGTAAAAGCATCATGTCATCTATCATAACACATCATAATCAAGGATAAATAGTTTAACATCAGAAAAGTCCAGATCACTTGCAAGCAAGTGTCCTCAATAATAAGTTTTCTCAGTGCGCCAGAGCGGGATGTTACATATCCCAATGGTTAATCACTAATCACCCACTTTGAAGCATTATTGGTTAGGATACCAAAACTTGACCAACACATCCAAGAGCATCACTTGAGATTGCATGTTGTGGATTTTGGAGAATTTTAGTAGTCCACAATCCCATAGTGAATTAAGAGTGTTTTGGTCTCTTAAGGTTGTTGTATATTTAACCTCACATTCCCTTTATTTCCACTCAATCATTTTGGGAGGAGGTATTGCATTATTAGAAGAACACCCTCCATCAACCACCAAGCAAAATTTTTCAAAAAAATGAGAAAATCTAAAATTTTTGGGGGTGGCCGCACTTGCCTTTGGTGATAGGTTCAACCAGTCACCCTTTGCCTTTTCTCAGGGCGTGATTATTCATACCTGTTTTTCCAACAAGCACAACTACACATATTGGACCCTTGCAAGGTCCCCCAAATAGAAAAATTGCATATAAAAACTTGGAAAATGAGAAGAAATGAATGAGCATGAGAAGAGGAATTATCTATTTCTGACGGGTTGAATCTCTGGCAATTTTCTCTAGAAGCCTTGGGAGGTAGGAGGGTTTCCACTATAAATGGAAATTTTACCAAAGGTAAGTGTGAAAATGAAGTGGTTTTTACCATAACATACATTTTTTACCTTTTGGGCTCAATAAAAACCCTTTTCACACCTAACCTAGTTAACCCCTTCCAATTTTTTCATTTTTGGAGCATTTCTATTGTTTTTAATGAGGTTATAATGCATAATTTTGACGTGGGTCTAGTATTTTTGACGTATTTTTAGGACTTGGTCACATAATTTTGTTTTATGGAGACACCCATTGAACCATGAGGTACATGTTCTAAATTGCCATATAGGGATAGGTTTTTCATGCATCTTGTTGTTGCATTAAAAACCGTTGCTTTTTCCATCACACTGCCTTAGGTTAGATATCGCCAAGTTGCAACATTAGCCTATCTATATCTCATGTCGTAACTTGTGAGATAGTGCCTACCCTTCATGGGCGCCCTAGTTAGAACCCGTCTTTGTCGTCTGGTGCCCATGCTATTTTTATTTCTAGGCTTGGAAAACCTTATTTAGACCCACCATGACTAAACGTTGAGCCACATTCTTCTCTCTTAATCATTTTCTGGCCACATTCTAAGGGGGTTCCTGTCATTTTTATGTTTCTTAATGGTGTCATTATTATGTTTCTTAATGGCTGCATCTACATATCGTCACTTATGTCTTGATGCCTACTGCTACACTTGTTATATCATATTTTTCCACACTCCATGCATCTCGCTCTGATGGCCTTCAATTTCCCTCTACAGACCTCATCTCCCCCTTTTTTGTGCACTCTAGAGATAAAATACTCATTTTTTTACATGTACATGACCTCCCAATTATGCAACACGTGTACATACGCAGGCTTCTCCACTACAACCCGCGTACATCAGGTTTGGCACTCAAAAAAAAAAATGCATTGGGGTTCCATACCATGTCACGAGATTTGTGATCCTTTACCTTCCATATACTGGAAACACTCCGACTCGATCCTTCAATTCCATTTGGAGGCTATAAATTGAGATATATCCAAGCATTGAAGAAATTCAACACATCATTGAGAGCAAAGATACTATGGAGAAATTTCACCTCAATTGAATCTGCATCCCTTTGTCCTTGAAAGTATAAACTTCTTGTGTTTAGCCCCCAAGTTCTTCCTATCTTGTAATGGAGAACTTCATTGAATCCTACTTGTGAGCTTGCCTTTGCGGAGGATTGAAATGGTGGAGGCCTAGCTGGAGGGACTTAGTTTCTTGGTTCTGGTGTGTCTCATCACATAAGTTTGTCACCTATGTATTTCTGTTGATTACATTAATAGAAATACTCTCTTCTCGTCCAATTGATATCTTGCAAATATTTATATTTCTTTCCATGGACGTATTTGTTATGTATGTTAATGGATTATATTGATTTATATGCTAACATTATATATCATTACCACATGCTTGTGTATCTTGGTTATTGAAGACAAGTTGCAGGTGTAAATCTTTGGGTCGCGTGCTCAATAGTGGTCTTCTTCGAACGTTTGGACGAGGTAGCCTTCTAGCCTTCTCTTGTTATCATTTCATTTATACAGCATACTCGAGATTATAGTTGATTTTGGGTTTCGTTATGTCTATTGTGGTTTACCCCTAGCCATAGAGATATTTTCCTTGTAACATAATTGACAACTCCTTTTTGGGGGTTGATGTGTCTCTTGACCATGTTGTCTCACATCCTTTTTAACTAGCGATCATGTCGATGCAATCTTTGGCCGAAACCACTCCTTTTTTGGGGGGTGATGTGTCTCTTGACCATATTGTCTTGCATCTTGTTCAACCAGTTATCGTGTCGATGCAATATTCGGCCAAAACCACTCCTTTTTTGGGGGGTGATGCGTCTCTTGACCATGTTGTCTTGCATCCTGTTCAACCAATGTTCATGCTGATGCAATCTTCATCCGACACCACTCCTGTTTTGGGGAGTGATGTGTCTCTTGACCATGTTGTCTTGCATCCTATTCAACCAATGATTGAATAAGTGGTCATGCTGATGCAATATTCAATCGATCCCACTCTTCTCTTAGAGAGTGACAAGTATAAGGAAGTGACATTGTCGATAAAGTATTCGGTCAATCCCACTCTTCTTTTGGGGGGTTATGCATCTTTAGACCAAGTCCTTAGCATTCCTAGTTCTGTACCTTCTGAATAAGGGAGTATTCCACTCTCTCTGAGTACGTTCCCTCCAAGTCCTAGGATGGTTTCCTTTGATTGGAATGATCTTGTAGAGCCTCGCCTTCCTTCTTCTGCACGCTTCCAGATAATGGGCATTCGTCGATGTATTGTAGATGAAGGATCCTCTGCAAGTATTCTATCCTCCTCGACTTGGAAAGATTTGGGTTCTCCCATGCTTATGTTAGCTACCGGTGAGATGCTAGCTTTTGACATAAGTCCTGCATGGGAGCCCTGACCTCCCCCATTATATGTTTCTTAGAACAACATCCTTGATTCTTAGTTAATCTCTTTTTAAACTCCAAAAAATGAAATTATTGTTGAGTGAACTTTTCTCTTTCACACTCGTTAAATGGTTTTGAAAGGACGTCTATTTTGGTATAAGTTTAACCCTTTTATGGACCAAGTAGACTACTTACAAAAAATGAATAATCTAGTCACCATTGGTTAGAAGAGTTCTCCTGGGTATTATTTTATACCTTTTCATGCCTAGGGGACTAAATCTACTAAAAATGACACTTTTGAGTTAAGTTTTAATTGCATCCCATTATCCTGCTTGCATTGTTGAGCCTATTGTCAGCTCCCTCTTTCTGTATAATCCTTTTTCCCCAACAATTCTCAGCATCATCTAGGCAGTTCCTTTCATATATCCTTTGCAGCTTGACACCCTTTACCCATAGAGGAAACATCCCCTAGAGTGTCCATGCCCCACATGTGTTCCATTGCATTGGGCATAGGTATGTTCCACTGCTTGGAACTAGTTGCTTACTCACGGAACTCATTTCCTCTCCTGTATCATAACACTTCTTTGTCTATGAAAAAAAAAACAAAGATGTGTGGGAAAATAATATTGTCTCCTATCAGCAACAGTTGTGTCGCCTTTGAACAAAGCACAAAATCTTGAGTCCATTTCATACAAGTTTTGGTTTTAGCATAACCATAGGAAGATGAGCTCGTTACTTAGAGTTTACGCCTTCGATTGGATATTCTTCTAGTCCCTATGGAGATTTTGTTGATGCCTCCTACATCACAATCTTTTGTCAATGATCAGTGTTAAGTCTATGATTCCTGAGTTATCCATATGTCTCATTCTCTTATTCAAAGGAAGTATCAACTTGTGTCAGCCACTAAAAAATCTTGACTTTGCATGTCGGACATACCCTTAGTATATCTTAGAATCACATGAAGTTGTTGTCCTACCTTGCACCTTGGGCCTACTTTCATCATTGGTAGGTAACCTTGAACCCAACATATGACATCTCCTCATTGGTCACTGACTGGGGGGTTTCCCTTGTGTTCAACGATAAGAAATCTATTCACACATTGGGATTCATGCATTTTCTTGGATTCCATTAGACCTATTGGTGGTTTCCTCTCCTTTGTCGACAATTTTCCTTATTGGTTTCTATTAAGAGGGTCTCTTTCATTCACTACTTGCATCTGGTGCATGCGAGAGATGCACGTGGACGTTGTTTCATGAAAATCATATCCGTCTGATCTCCTCCTAATTATCAAGCTATTGCTTTGTATCTCACGTTGGATGATGAAAAATTCCTTAATGCTCTCCTTTCAGTGGGTCTCCTTCCATCAAATTCATCTCATCTATTCTGTAATCGAGACCTAGAGTCCTTTGAGTACCTAGAGGCCTTCAGTCATTAGTGGAAGTTTCTCCCACCATCAATAGTTGGAAATACATCAATGCCTCCTGATCAATGGATTCTTCAAGTGTTAGACTTCAACACCCTTATTCGCACTTGTTGAATGTACTCAGTTCCTTCATACCTACTTTCATTATCGGTGGGTTTTCTCACGTTTGTTAACGATATACCTTAATGACCAATAATCAAATGAAGTCTCATTGTGTTCAATTTCAACTCCTCTATTCACATAATGTAGACTTAAACCTTTGACAGATAGTGTAGAAGACCTCCAGTTATAGTAGCAACACCCCATATCTGCTACTTTCTTTCATTGGACCAATACCTATATGAATTTAGTTATCATGGAAGATCAGATTGTACTCCATTGTATACATATGTCTTCCGTTGATTTTGATATTGGACTCCATTGTGTCTTGATCATGACTATGACAACCTATGACATATGTCCACTTTGTATTGCCTATTCATGGCCATGAAATGTTATTTGATATACATCCACATGGATCTGCTATGTAATTCAGATTGGTAGCCATATGTATAAAGTCATTATGGATCTCCCAGTGAGGATTTTGCATATTTGTTTCGGTGTGTAAATAAAATAAAAAAACATGGTGGTTGGTTGTGGTTGTGATGGAGGAGCCTGCACGTTTTTTTTGTGCCCAAGTTGGACAATTGTTTTTCAACTATTTAGCCATGACATGATTTCTGCAATTTTCTTTTGGGTGCCTGAATAAAATAAAAATTTGTCTCCAACTATACATTTATGGTATGGTATCTGCATTTTCTCGATTCCCTAATTGAAAAAAAAAGGACTCGGCATGGATTGAAACACTAGCTTGAGATTTTCATATCTCACTATAGAGATTGCACGCACATAAGATTGTTCGATCCAGAAATGGGAAGCATGAAAAAAAACCTCATAAAAAGTATCCAATTGTAAATAACTTTGGCCCGTCCTTTGAACCGTCGAAGAAGCTTGCTCATCTGGGCAGAATCATCAGAAATTTCCAATAATATTGGAAGTTTGGCATTGTTAAAACTGATAGTGATAGACCATGGCGCTATTAGAAGAAAACATCCATAGTGATCTTTCTTAATGGTAAAATAGTAATCGACAACTTTCTTGTTCCCCATTTGAGATCTGGTTATAGCTAGCGTGCAGTGGTGAAGCTCCACTAGTTTTGTGTTATCCTTTGTTTGGCATAATTTTGTTCATATCCCATGGACCTGGTAATTTTCTCGTGGGAACATATACCATATGTAAGAGAAAACCAATGCAATGACGTGTTTTCTTTATATATCAAATTGTTTGATGCAAAGTTCGATGCATGCTGTTCTATGGAACCTTGTGGGATCTTGCTTGCGACCTGTTTGGAGTTTACTTGGTTCTTGGTTGTATGCTTCATTCTGGAAAATTAATAATACATTTAGGATCTTCACAGTTTTTTCTATCGTCTTAAAGAGTATAGAGGACATGATTTTCCCTTTAATATAAGCTCTGTGACACAAATATAGTATGTGGCTCGTTTTAACACTTTTCCTTCATCGATGAACTTGGTAAAATTAATCTCCTGGAATAATTTGAAATAAAGAATATATACTGTGCGAAGTCCAATGGAGCTATCATATCAACAATATGCCATTAAAATCAAAATTCATCGTTGTTATACTTGCAGTGATAGAATTTAAAAAAACTTTGTTTTATTTACTTCAATTTTTTAAAATAAGAGATTTAACATCCTTTAATAATTTTATGTAATTAAATTGTACAATATCAATATTTAATATTAATATTTTGAAATAAAGTTTTTAGATAATGTTAGATAGTTGATAGGGATCACCATTCGTAAACAATTGCAATCTTGAGCCCGCCAACCCTAGATTCCGTTTGTTAATTTGTATATCGTGGAACTCTGAGTGTTGTTTGGAGGACACAAAACAATATAAGTGCAATTTTGAGCCAGCCAGCCCGCAAGTCCGTCTATCAATTTGTATATCGTGGAACTCTAGGTGATTTTTGTAGGACACAGAACTATATAGGATATGATTTTCCCTTTAATATAACCTATGTGACACAAACGTAGTATGTGGCTCGTTTTAGCACTTTTCCTTAATCAATGAACTTGGTAAAATTAATCTCATGGAATAATTTGAAATAAACGAATATATATTCTGCGAAGTCCAATGGAGTTATCATATCAAAAAGAGGCCCTTATAATTCAAATTCATCATTGTTATACTTGCGGTGATAGAATTTAAAAAAGCTTTGTTTTGTTTACTTCATTTTTTTTAAAATAAGAGATTTAACATCCTTTAATAATTTTATGCAATTAAATTGTACAATATCAATATTTAATATTAATATTTTAGTATTTGGAAATAATGTTTTTAAATAATGTTAGATAGTTGATAAGGATCACCATCCGTAAACAATCACAATCTTAAGCCCGCCAACCCTGGAGTCCATCTGTCAAATTGTATATCGCGGAACTCCGAGTGCAATTTGGAGGACATAGAATAATAGAAGTGCAATGTTGAGCCAGCCAACCCACAAGTATGTCTGTCAATTTGTATATCGTGGAAATTTGGGTTCTATTTGTAGGACACAGAACAATAGAGGCCCAATTTTGAGCCCGCCAGCCCGAGAACCCGTGATCCAAAAAGTGGCTAAGTATGGAATGAGGGATCCGTGCATGCTCATAAAATCTCATGTCCGTACTTTATAAAAGTACATATTTAGTATGTATAATTATTTATTAAAACCATGGACTACCATAAATTTTCTTGTAGCTTTTCAAGGCTTCTCTTATACAAGCAGATCCTGAAAACTATAAGCATGGATCGTTGTATTTATTCCTTGATTGAAGAACCTGTTCACATGTTCAATGCACTTCATAGTTGATGTTAAAACCATCAATGGGGCTTTCTTAAACCAATTCCCGCTTTCGAAAATTTCCATCCCCTTTCCTTTTTCCCTCTGCTTTCTGTTTTTGGTTACTTACTCATTTTTTGGAAAATGTCTAGGTGCGAAAGTTTGCAGATTCATGTCTTCAGATTTCCATTTACTTTTTTATCACCATCCCCCCCCGACCACTTCCCCGTTTCATGTTGTACACACTTTTTGGATCGCGGGTTTCCGAATAGGCAGGTTACCGGATAGGCTGGTTCAACATTGCGTTTCCATTGTTCCGTCGCCTGCAAGAAACACCCAAACTTCCGTGATCTACAAATTAGCAAAAAAATTCCCCTTTATCTCGTTTTTTAGCACTTTTTCTTGATCGAAGAACTTAGTAAAATTAATTCCCTACAATAATTTGAAATAAAAGAATATATATTATTAAAAATCTAATGGAACAATCATATGAATGAGAGGACATTCAAATTCAAATTCGTCATTGTTATACTCTTAGTGAAGCTAACAGTACAAAAACTTTACTTAAACATCCCAAAATTGATTTTCTTGTAACTTTTTGACGCTTCTCTTATACAAACAGATCCTGGAAACTATAAACATCGCTTGTTGTATCTATTCCTTGATTGAAGAACCTATTAACATGTTTAATGCACTTCATAGTTACTGTTAAGACCATCAATGGGGCTTTCTTACAGCAATTCCCACTTCCGAAAATTGCCATCCGCTTTCTTTTTTCCCTCTGCTTTCCCTTCCTGGTTACTTACTCATTTTTCGAAAAATGTTTAGGTGCGGGATTTGGCAGATTCACGTCTTTAGATTTCCATTGTTACTTTTATATCACCAGCCTGACCGACCGCTTCCATGTTTCATATTGAAAAAACTTTTTGAATCGCGAGTTCCCAGATAGGCAGGTTCAACATTGTGTTTCCATTGTTCCACCACTTGAAAACAACACCCGGACTTCCCCGATTTACAAATTAGCAAACGCATTCCCCTTCATCTCGTTTTCTTTTTCTTTTTGTTTACCTGGTCCTTTTTTCGAATGTCTCATGCTTTTATATACAACCCACAAAGTTCTGTAATATACAAATAGCTTGCTCAACATTGTGCTTCCACTGTTCCCCTACGTACAAACATCACCCGAAATTTCGCGATATACAAATTGATGGCCGAAATATGTCACTAACATACAATTTGACCATCGACCCCTCACGTCTCCTAGGTATATCTTGTGACCCTTTTTTTGTAACCTGCTTGACCGCTTTCCATACTTGGGTATTTCTTGGAATTTGTTTCGTGGGTTGGCGGGTGGACGAAATGTACAATTCTTGGTTGCTCTTCGCCATCCCCGCTACCTTCGTAATTATTTCTACATATGTAATTATTAAGCTTTAATGCTAGTAGTTCATCGTGCAGGAACCATTAATATTGTCATTAATGTCTGAAAGGCCAGAGAGGATTTGTCAATAATACAAATTAAACCAAGATTTGCAAAGAAGAGTGTTATCCTTTTGTGTGTCAACCGGTTGGCGCCTTTAAGAAATCTCTAATTGGTAATCGCTCTTCATTGTCACCACCACCTTCGCACTTTTTTCTAAATATGCAATTTGTAAGCTTTAATGGTAACAACTCATTACACATGAACCCTAGAGATTATCATTGATCAACGAAAGGATCAAGGAGATATTCCATTGATACAAATTTAAACCAAGATTTGCGGAGGGTTATATTATCCCTCCCCAATTTTCATTTCAAACATCATCTGGAGAAAACAAAAATTATCGTTAATTTATGGCAGCAGTTCTGTCCAGATACAGTGAACACCTTTGAGCATGATGGCCAGAGGTTCCAATATTCCAGGGCATATTATTACTACTCATCTCCCTCCACCCAGGAGAAAAAAAGGAGATGGTTTCTTGGTACACCGAGAGATATATTTCAAGCAAAAGAATTCCAAGGAAACCCTGCCTGCTCAGACAACCTACCCAGTTGCATTGATGGCTGGCGCAGAGGTTGATGCCATGGATTCTGAGATGGAAGAAGATGATGTGATGGATGATGATACAACAGTGGATGATGGCAATGCAAAGACTTTTCCCACACTTGCCCCCAAATTGAAATCAACCATAATGGGCAGAACTTCCCGGCTCAACGATGGCGGTTCTGACAACACCAAAAGAAGGAGTTTTAGAAAAAAAAATTGACGTTGAATGCAATAGTCTCTTTGAAGCTCGAAAGTAGGAATTCCAGACGTCCAAATTAGTCTGTTCTGGGCAGAAGTCTTTCACTGTAAGCAAATGATTTGTTGATGCTCTTAGAGATATATTTCAAGCCAAAAACCTATTCAATTGTGGGACCACTGTCCTTTTCTCTGGATATACAATCAACATCTTATGGAATGAGGACCAGAAATATCACTGGTGCAAGGAATATTCCTACTAGTCATCTCCTTCCACCCATAATGGACTAATTTGGGCCTCTGAAATTGCACGTGAAACCTGTGTCCCTGAGGTTTTCGACTGTGGAGAGGCGGTTTCTTGGTGTGCCCTAACTTTTAGTTAAGGGATATTCCATTTGCCCTAGAAAATTTTTCGTCTTCGTCCTCACAGGAAGCTTATGAGAACTATCAATTTTACCACAAGATGATCCATCGAGGAGAAAACTGCAAGGATTTCCTAAATAAAAAAGCATGGTAATTAGTTTTGTATGCATGTTGAAGAGCATCTCGATGGCTCCTGCATGTTGCAGATCCCGTGCCTGTGTTTGTGGCAAATATGTTCAATGTTTTGGCCCAAAGAACTAGGTCCAATTTCTAAGGATAGATATACAATCCTCTATGTTCTTTTTTTTTAATGGATTTATTATTAAAAAAAAATTCCTTGGAGTCTTGGTTGTTGCTTCTTTTCTGGATTTAACACCTCTTCTCATTGGCATGGTTTGGTTGTATCATAGTTCTTTGATATTGTATTTGATTAGGTAATTTGTTATGAAATAGAGCATCTGAGAATTATATGACAATGTACTGTATTGATCCTATTGAAATATTGTAACTGCAAAGTGTATTCTTATTATTATCTGATATATTATTCATTGGATCAATCCCCATTGTGGATTGATCATGTTGGATATTGTAATAGGACCAAATCCCCTTTTGCAGATTGGTCAAATGATAATTATAATAGGCAGAATAAGAAGTCAGCCCCAATAGATATTAAAGAGGCCCCATAATATATTAAAGGCGGTTATAAACACCCAGTTTGAGAAGTCGGCCCTACTATTGAAGAGAAACTTCACACATGCTAGTCTTTTATAAATAAAGAGGCCAACGCCTCACTTAGACACACAACAAACTCACTTGCTCATTTGAGAGACAAGTTTTGGAATTGCAGTTGGAGAAGAAAGAGAGAGAGAGGCGCATCTTTTGGAGAGGATCTTCTATATTAGTTTGAGTTATCTATTGGCATTATATTGGCTATCTATAATAAGGAAGTTTTGCTAGGTTTTCCTCCCCTAGAGGGTTTCCCAGGATAAATGTTGTGTCTCTTGTGATTGTGTATTTCTCAGTGATCTTGTATTTATGTTGTTGTTATCTATTGAAATGCAAAGAACTATAATAATGTCATAAACATTAACATGGTATCAGAGCCAAGCTGAAGAGAGCATCTTTCACAAGAGAAAAACGTCACTGTTGTCGTACATGCAAATTAGGGATTTTTGATGGTGAATCTTTTCAGCCCCAAAACCATCTAGAAAAGTGTGCCCTCCCTCAAGGATTACGTTGGCATCATTAGTGCACATTTTTAGTGGGTGGATCTCCCGAAAATTGAAACCATAGTTTCATAAAGTACCAAAAAACTAGAGTACCAGAAGTACCAAAAAACCAGAAGCACCAGTCCAGAAATATACAGATCAAGTTTGAGGGGGTAAAAGTTGGATTTTCGAAATTCTAACTACACCAACTTACTTGCCTCAGCTCAGCGCATCTATCCCCTGGATCAAAATTTCAAAATTTGAAGTTTGAAAAATTAGGGTTTCCTCATAAAACCCTGTTGCAGTTGCAGTCTTAGAACCAGTTGCAATTGTAGTCGTACTAACAGTTGCAATCACCCTTGAAGTTTTTAAAGGAGTTAATAATGATTATCGCTGCTGCCATATGGAGCCACTACCTGCAAATTCTATCAGAGGTATGTACTCACATATGTTTAAATGGTTAAACTTTAAAGAGTATTTGCAGGAGAAGGGATCTCTTGCCATAGATCCAGAAGGATCTCAAGATCCAACACATTCAGAGGAATGATGCAACCCAGGTGTGATTATTCTGATATGCATCTATTTGTTATAAAATTATTTTAATCAGTGTTGCATGCTGAAGCTATGATCAAATTATTAGATGGATTAAAGTAGAGATCATAGAGTTTATTCTCCAACCTAACCTTTTGTCAAGAGAGCATATTGTCCTAGTACAAAATACAGGTTGAAGAAAACACTCGTCATCTTGAGTGAAGAAGACTCGGAAGAAAAGAAAGCACTCATTTCTGAGGACAAGCCTCCAGGTTTGACTAATCAAGTTAATAAGATTCAAAGGTAAACATGACAAGTTGATGACTATAGTTGAGATAACAGCCCTTGTAAAGTATTATACTTGATAGCATGTGAGCATATAGAAGTAAATGCTTTGCCTGATACAATTAACACCTCCTCTAGGAGAAACCTCATGTGTTAGTTCCAAGTTTCCATGGAAGAATGTTTGATCACAACACTATGAGAGTGTTGACCTCATTCTGTATTGTATTCCTTACCTTTAATCTTTGCTTCAGATAAATTACAAGTGATAGATCTAAAGGAGCTAATGTGATGATTGTTCATGCTATTGCTTTATATTATCAAAAGGATATTATTCTTGCTTTTTGTTTTGTTGACCTTGCTCCAGGTCATAGGCAATAACCCTAAGGAAGCAATAGTGAAGGTTGCAGAAGGCAATGTGCTAAAGGAGAAACCTTAAAATAAGCAATCATCACTGGAAAATAAGAAGGTGGATTTTATAAGATAAAGGGTCACTCAGAAGCTACCATGACCCATGCCATTGAGAATCCATCTGAACTTTGGCATAGAAGATTAGCTCACATCAACTACAAGGCGCTACCATACATATGCAAAGTAGTTATAGGTTTACCAAAACTGAAGGTCGACCATGAAGGCGTATGCAATGGATGTGCACAAGGGAAGAACATCAAGAACCCTTGTCCGAAGAGAGACAACAAAGTAGAAGGAGTCATAGAACTCATTCATTCAGATGTGTGTGGCCTAATGCCATCAGCCTCCATTAGCGGGTATGTATACTATGTATCATTCATTTATGATTATTCTCGTAATACCTAGGTGTATGTCTTGAAATCTAAAGATGAAGTGTTCAACAAGTTCAAGGAATTCAAAACCTTGATAGAGAATCTTTATGAAAGAAAGATTAAGATACTCAGGTCAGATAATGGAGGAGAATACACCTCAAAAGAGTTCATGAACTTCTGCAGATATGTTGGGATCAAGAGGGAACTCACCACTCCCTATAATCCCCAACAAAATGGTGTAGCTAAACGAAAGAACATAACGTTAATGGAAGCTGTGAAGACTATGATCCATGATCAAGATCTTCCTATGTGCTTATGGGAATAAGAAACAATGGTAGTTGTATATGTGCAGAACTGATTATCCCATAGTGCACTTGGGTTCAAGACCCTGGAAGAGATGTTCACCGGAAAGAAGCCAGAGGTAAGCCATCTCAAAATATTTGGCTACCTAGTATTTATCCATATATCAAAAGAGAAGAGAAACAAGCTAGAACCTTCAGGAAAGAAGGGAATATTTGTGAGATACCATGAGGTCTCTAAGGCCTTCATAATATATATACCAGGTCACCGTCACATTGAGATCAACAGGGATGTGACTTTTGATGAAGATGCAATGCTTAAGAAATAAATAAGATGCCAGCTTGAAGAAGTATATGAAGAGGAACCTGTAATCCCCAAAACTGCATAGAGGGAGGTTCCTAGAGCCGCAGAACCAGTGAGGGAAGACGTAATTTCCCCTGATGAGGAAATTCCAGAAGATCATGACATAGTGGAATTTCAAGAACCACCTCAAATTCCAATCCTCCATAAAAGAAATCCAGCTTGGGCCAGAGAGCTTATTCAATATGGGGAGAAGTATGGTGTTCCCCAAGGAACCATGAGACAAGTGAAAAGACCAAATCCATTTTCCAGTTATACGACTTTGATGTGTGACCTTCTAGAGAAGGAGCCTACCAGCTTTGAAGAAGCCTTTCAGATGAAAGAATGGGCAGATGCCATGACAGAGGAATACCAATCCATAATCAAGAATGATGTATACGAAATAGTTCCCAGACCAAAGAGTAAAGATGTGGTATCCTCCAAATGGCTCTTCAAAATAAAACATGTTGTTGATGGAAGTATTGAAAAATATAAAGAAATATTCGTCGCTCAAGGATTTTCTCAGAAAGAAGGCATTGACTATGAAGAGACATTCGCTCCTGTAGCCAGATACACTTTGATCAGAACCATCATAGCCCTTGCAGCTAAGATGAAGTGTAAGTTACACCAGATGGACGTAAATACAACCTTTCTAAATGGTTTCATCGAAGAGGAAGTGTATATAGAGAAACCTCAAGGATTTGAAATTGAAGACAAGATGTCTCATGTCTGTAAATTGAAGAAATCCTTATACGGATTGAAGCAATCTCCCAGAGCTTGGTATGGCCGTATAGACAGTTTCTTGATGAGCTTAGGCTTTACCAAGAGTAAAGAAAATTCTAACCTCTACTTCAAGGTCATGAACGATGAGCCAATGATATTATTGCTATATGTGGATGACTTATTCTTAACTGGAGAAGAAAATCTCATCACCAAATGTAAGAAGAGACTTGCCTTAGAATTTGAAATGAAAGACCTTGGCCTAATGCATTATTTCTTAGGTCTTGAGGTATGGCAGAATCCAGAGAGAATCTTCCTTAACCAAGGGAAGTATGCAGTCAAAATCCTGAAGAGATTCAACATGTTGGAATGCAAGCCCATGAATACACCCATGGAAGAGAAACTGAAGTTGTTTGTCAACACTTCGTTAGAATCGATTGATGCCACCTTGTAAATACAGATTATTGGATCGTTGATGTACCTGATGAACACCAGACCAAACATTTGTTTTGTCGTGAACACCTTGAGTCAGTTTCTGGTAGAGCCCAGACATGTTCACCTTGTGGCTGCAAAACATGTGATGAGGTACCTTAAGGGTACATTAGATTGTGGTCTCAGTTATGACGGAGATCATGATTTCACATTGAGTGGATACATTGATTCAGATTGGGTAGGAAGCATTGCTGACAACAAAAGCACTTCTTGATGTTGTTTCAGTTTGGGATCAACCATGATCTCGTGGCAAAGTAGGAAGCAATCCAACATTGCTCTCAGCACAATAGAAGCAGAATACATTGCTGCGTGTTCTGCTAGCTACAAAGCTATATGGATGCAAAAGTTGTTGACCGGTCTATTTGACCTAGAGATGGAAGCAACCTTGATCCTATGTGACAACCAAAGCTGCATAAAGATGACAAAGAATCCTGTATTTCATGATAAGTCGAAGCACATAAAGATCTAATATCATTACATCTGTGACATGGTGCAGAGAGGAGCCATAAAGCTCTAGTACATTAGCATGGATGAACAGGTTGCTGATGTTTTGACCAAGCCCCTATCTCGTGTAAAGTTTGATTACTTCTGAGATAAGCTTGGTATAGTTTGAAAGGACCTTCCTCAAAAGGGGGAGTAGTTGTTGTGATGAGATATTCCCTGCTTCCGACCTTATGGTTGTGACGTAAAGCAGGACGTATACCTTGCTTCTGACCCTATGGTTGTGACGTAAAGCAAGATGATGTGATATGACTAGTACTACACTTTCGGCTGTATATCTGCAACGTAAAGCAAGTCTAGTACCCTGCTTCCGACCTGATGGTTGTGACGTAAAGCAGGATGTGTTCCTTTCTTCCGACCTTATGGTTGTGACGTAAAGAAAGAAGATGTGATGAGACTAGTACTGAGCTTCTGGATAGATAGTTGTGACGTAAAGCCAGTCTAGTATCCTGCTTCTGAATTGATGGTTGTGACGTAAAGCATGACGTATACCTTACTTCCGACCTTATGGTTGTGACGTAAAGCAAGATGATGAGATGAGGCTAGCACTGTGCTTCCATCTGGATAGCTGTGAAGTAAAGCCAGTCTAGCATCCTGCTTTCGACCTTATGGTTGTGACATAAAGCAGGACGAGTATCTTGCTTCCATCTTTATTGTTGTGACGTAAAGCAAGACTATGAGACGAGACTAGAAATGTGTTTCTGGCTTGATAGCTATGACGTAAATCCATTCTAGTATGATGATGATGAGCCAACCTCGTGCTGTGATGATGGTGATGTATTAGTTTTATACTAATCCATATTGATGTAGATGATGATTGCATTCCTTTGAGAATGACGATGTCTGCCAATGAAGAAAAATTCCGATGATTTATAGATATGCTAGTCAGTGCTCCAAGATGATATTAATGATGCTTCCCTCCTAATGTTGTTGATGTTGCAGACCTCTCTCTCGCCTGATGTTGTTGAAGAATACCCTTCTTGTTAAGGGGGAGTGTTGAAATATTGTAACTGCAAAGTGTATTCTTATTATTATATGATATATTATTCATTGGATCAATCCCCATTGTGGATTGATCATGTCGGCTATTGTAATAGGACCAAATTCCCTTTTGCGGATTGGTCAAATGATAATTATAATAGGCAGAATAAGAAGTCGGCCCCAATAGATATTAAAGAGGCCCCAAAATATATTAAAGGTGGTTATAACCACCCAGTTTGAGAAGTCGGCCCTGCCAGTGAAGAGACACTTCACACGTTCCAGTCTTGTATAAATAAAGAGGCCAACGCCTCACTTAGACACACAAAAAAATCACTTGCTCATTTGAGAGACAAGTTTCGGAATTGCAGTTGGAGAAGAAAGAGAGAGAGTGGCACATCTTTTGGAGAGGATCTTCTATATTAGTTTGAGTTATCTCTTGGCATTGTATTGGCTATCTATAATAAAGAAGTTTTGTTGGGTTTTCTTCCCCTAGAGGGTTTCCCAGGATAAATGTTGTGTCTCTTGTGATTTTGTATATTTCAATGATCTTGTCTTTATGTTGTTGTTATCTATTGAAATGCAAATAACTATAATAATGGCATAAACATTAGCAAATCCATCAGGATTTTATGCAAAAAGAAATAAAAATGAATTTCAGATAGTTTCAACCCAACGTTCAATTCTATTCATAATGCAGATAGAACATAGCAATACCAAATCACAATGTCCCAGCAAGATTGTCATTCTTGTTTCTAGACATGCAATTATTAAGATTTAATTCTAACAACCCATAATGCAAGAAGTTTAATACTTAAGTTAATATGTTACAATCATGGAAGAATGTATCAAGAACACACTTACACCCACAAGTTGCAATAAAATCTAATCTTCAACAAAGCATTTGTTGACAATTACTAGAAAATGATGGTTTTGCAACAATGGGGCTTGTTTATCCCCTGTAGTTTCTCTTTCTGGTTACTTAATCGTTTTTTCCAAAAATGCCTTGTTGCGTGGGTTGGTGGATTCACGCATTTTGATTGAGCACTTCCCCTTTGTCTAGATTGGACTTTGGACTTTCCATTGTTCTATGGCCTGCAAACAACACTCTGGCTTCTGCGATATGCAGATTTACTTTTGGACACCCATGTCATCCCCTCTTCCGTGTTACACATTTTGCACCTAAATGTTTCGATATATACAATTTGACACTTGGGCCCTTACGGCTCCTCGGGAACCCATCACCCTATTTTGAAGCCTGTCCGACCGCTTTCCACACTTGACAATTTCTTGATATCTCTTTGGTGGATCGTCGAGTTCGCGGGTTCAGGAAATTTCAAATTTCTAGATGTTGTTTTTTGTGCCCGCTACCTTTAGATTTCTTTCCAAGTATATGCAATATGTATACAACTTATCCAACAACACACAAAAATTATCTTGCCAAGAAATGGAATATCTATTGCAGATTTGAATATATTGGACCTTCTTTTCCCTCTTCTCTACTTGACCAAATTATTGTTTCTTTTTCCCCTCTACTCTCTCTTTCTTGTTACTTAGTCATTTTTCCAAAAATGCGACCCCGACCAACCAGTAGCCATTCGATGCCTAGGCACTTTTCAGATTGTGAATTCCCAGACATGTGGGCTCTATATTGAACTTCCATTGTTCCATGGCCTACAAATAGCACCCGGACCTCCGCCATATACAATTTTGTTGCCACACTCCCACATCATACCCTCTTCCATGATACATAGTTTGCACATGAAACTTTTTAGACCTGCAATTTGACCTTCGGGTCCTCACGTCTCCTGGGGAGCTATTGTCACCCCGTTTTGAATCCCTTGCATCCGCTTTCCATATTTCTCCATTTATTGGAATCTCTTTCGTGCCTCCAATTCCATACTTACCTGAATTTTTGTTAAGGTTTAAGCTATTATTAGAGTTCTTTGCATTTCAATAGACAACAATAGCATAAGAAAGGATCACTACAAAATACACAATCACAAGAGACACATCATTTATCCTGGGAAACCCTTAAGGGGAAGAAAACCCAGCAAAAAATTCCTTATTATAGATAGCCAATACAATGCCAAGAGATAACTCAAACAAATACATAAAGTCCTCTCCCAATAATGTGCCTCTCTCTCTTATCCAACTGTAGCTCCGAAACTTGCTCCTCAATGAACAAGTGAGTGTGTATCTAACTGAGGTGCTAGCCTCCTTATTTATACAACTCTGGCACATGTGGAGGTGTCTTTACACGGGCAGGGCCGACTTCTTAATATGGGTGGTTATAACCACCTTTAATATATTATGGGGCCTTTTTAATATATTCTGGGGCCTACTTCTTCTTCTGCCTATTACAATTATATTTTGACCAATCCACAAAAGGGGATTTGGTCCTTTACAATAGTCGACATGATCAATCCACAATGGGGATTGATCGAATGAATAATACATCAATAATAATTAGAATACACTTTGCAGTTACATTATTTCAACACTCCCCCTTAACAAGAAGGGTATTATATAACAACATCAGGTGAGAGAGAGGACAACATCATCAACAACATCAGGTGGGTGAGAGGACATCATCATCAATATCATCTTGGAACACTAACTGGTGTATCTATAAATCATCGGAAGTTTTATCATCGGCAACATCGTCATTCTCAGAGGAATGAAATCATCATCTGCATCAATATGGATTAGTATAAAACTAATACATCATCATCACATCATGAGGCTGGTCACATCATCACAGCACGAGGCTGGCTCATCATCACAACACCAGTCTAACACATCATCATAATACTGGACTGGATTTACGTCATAGCTATCAGGCTGGAAGCACAATACTCGTCTTTCTTTCCATCACAACAATCAAGCTGGAAGCACAATACTGGACTGGCTTTACGTCACAACTATCAAGCTGGAAGCATAATACTTGTCTTGTTTTTCATCACAACAATAAGGCTAGAAGCACAATACTCATCTTGCTTTTCGTCACAGCTATAAGGCTGGAAGCAAGGTACTAGACTGGCTTTACGTCACAATAATTAAGCTGGAAGCACAGTGCTAGACATATCTCAACACAACAACTAGACTTGCTTTACATCACAACGGTTAGGCTAGAAGCACAATACTAGGCACATCTCATCAAAACAACTAGACTTGCTTTACGTCACAACAGTTAAGCTGGAAGCACAATACTAGGCACATCTCATCACAACAACTAGACCGGATTTATGTCATAGCGGTTAAGCTGGAAGCACAGTACTAGATATATCTCATCACAACACTACTCCCCCTTTCGAGAAAGGTCCTTTCGGACTATACCAAGCTTATCTCGAAAGTTCTCAAACTTTACACGAGATAGAGGCTTGGTCAACACATCGACAACCTGTTCATCTGTGCTAACGTACTGGAGATTTATGGCTCGTCTCTGCACCATGTTACGGATGTAATGATATCATATCTCTATGTGCTTTGACTTGTCATGGAATACAAGATTCTTTTTCATCTTTATGCAGCTCTGGTTTTCACATAGGATCGTGGTTTCTTCCATATCTAGGTCAAATACACCAGCCAATAACTTACAGAGCCATATAGCTTCACAGTTGGTAGAACATGCAACAATGTATTCTGCTTCCACTGTACTGAGAGAAATGATGGATTTCTTCCTACTCTACCATGAGATCATGGATGATCTCAAACTGAAACAACATCCTAAAGTGCTCTTCCTATCAGAGACACTTCCAGCCCAATCTAAATCAATGCATCCACTCAATGTGAAATTATGATCTCCATCATAGCTGAGACCACAATCTAATGTACCTTTAAGGTACCTCATCACATGTTTTGCAACAACTAGGTGAACATGTCTGGGCTCTACCAGAAACTGACTCAAGGTGTTCATGGAAAAATAGATATCTGGTCTGGTGTTCGTCAAGTACATCAACGATCCAATGATCTGTCTATACAACGTGGCATCAATCAATTTTGATGAAGTGTCGACCAATAGATTTAGCTTCATTTCCATGGGTGTATTCATGGACTTGCACTCTAACATGTCGAATCTCTTCAGGATTTCAACTGCATACTTCCCTTGGTTAAGGAAGATCCTCTCTGGACTCTTCCATACCTCAAGACCTAAGAAATAATGCATTAGGCCAAGGTCTTTCTTCTCAAATTCTGAAGCGAGCTTCTTCTTACATTCGGTGATGAGATTTTCTTCTCCAGTTAAGAATAAGTCATCCACATACAACAACAATATTACCGGCTCATCATTCATAACCTTGAAATAGAGGTTAGAATTTTCTTTACTCTTGGTAAATCCTAAGTTCATTATAAAACTATCTATCCTGCCATACCAAGCTCTAGGAACTTGCTTCAATCCGTACAAAGATTTCTTCAGCTTGTAGACATGAGACTTTCTGTCTTCAACTTCAAATCCTTGAGGTTGCTCTATATACACTTCTTCTTCGATGACACCATTTAGGAAGGCTGTCTTTACATCCATCTGGTGTAACTTCCACTTCATATTAGCTGCAAGGGCTATGATGGTTCTAATCGAAGTGTATCTAGTGATAGGAGAAAATGTCTCTTCATAGTCAATGCCTTCCTTTTGAGAAAATCCACAAGCGACAAATGTTTCTTTATGTTTCTCAATACTTCCATCGACAACATGTTTTATTTTGAAGATCCATTTGGAAGATACCACATCCTTTCTCTCCGGTCTAGGAACTATTTCTCATACATCATTTTTTATCATGGATTGGTATTCTTTTGTCATGGCATCTGCCCATTATTTATTCTGAATGGCTTCTTCAAGGAAAGTAGGCTATTTCTCTAGGAGATCACACATCAAATCCATATAAATGGGGAATGGCTTAGGTCTCTTTACCTATCTCGTGGTTCCTTTGAGAACACCATACTTCTCTCCATCTTGAATAAGCTCTCTTTCCCAAACAGGGTTTCTTTTATGGGAGATCGTCATTTGAGAAGGTTCTTGAAATTCTACTATGTCACGATCTTCTAGAATTTCCTCGTCAAGGGAAGTTACGACTTCCCTCACTGGTTCTGCAGCTATGGGAAACTCCTTCACTGATTCTGCAACTTTGGGGATTATGGGCTCCTCTTCATATACTTCTTCAAGCTGGCATATTCTTGATTTCTTGAGCACTGCATATTCATCAAAGGTCACATCCCTACTGATCTCAATGTGATGGTGACTTGGTATATAAATCCTGAATGCCTTGGAGACCTCACAGTATCACAAATACTCCCTTCTTTCCTAAGGGTTCCAACTTGTTTCTCTTCTCTTTCGAAATATGTATAAATACTGGGCAACCAAATATTTTGAGATGGCTTACCTCTGGTTTCTTTCTGGTGAACATCTCTTCCGGGGTCTTGAACCCAAGTGCACTATGGGACAATTGGTTTTGCACATATACAATTGGCATTGCTTCTTCTTCCCATAAGAAGATTGGAAGATCTTGATCATGGATCATGGTCTCCACATCTTCCATTATCGTTTTGTTCTTTCTTTCTGCTACACCATTTTGCTGAGGATTATAGGGAGTGGTGAGCTCCCTCTTGATCCCAGCATCTTTGCAGAAGTTCACAAACTCTTTTGAGGTGTATTCTCCTCCATTATTTGACCTGAGTATTTTGATCTTTCTTTTAGGAAGATTCTCTATCAAGGCTTTGAATTCCTTGAATTTATTGAACACTTCATCTTTAGATTTCAAAAAGTACACCTAGGTCTTACGAGAATAATCATCAATAAATGATACATAGTATACATACCCACTAATGGAGGATGATGGCATTGGGCTACACACATCTGGATGAATGAGTTCTAGGACTCCTTCTGCTTTGTTGTCTCTCTTCGAAAAGGGGTTCTTGATGTTCGTCCCTTGTGCACATCCATTGCACACGCCTTCATGTTCAACCTTGAGTTCTGGTAGACCTGTGACTGCTTTTCATACATATGGTAGTGCCTTGTAGTTGATGTGGTCTAATCTTCTATGCCAAAGTTCACATGGATTCTCAATGGCATGGGTCATGGCAGCTTCTGAGTGACCCTTTAGCTTATACAAGCCACCTTCTTCTTTTCCAATGATGATTGCTTATTTTATGGTTTCTCCTTTAGTACGTTGCCTTCTGCAACCTTCACTATAGCTTCCTCAGGGTTATTACTTGTAACCTGGAATAAGGTCAACAAAACAATAAGCAAGAGTAATATCCTTTTGATAATATAAAGCAATGGAACGAACAATCATCACAGTAGCTCCTTTAGAGATATCACTTGTAACTTATCTAAAGCAAGGATTAAAGGTAAGGAATACAATACGAAATGAGGTCAACACTCTCATAGTGTTGTGATCAAACATTCCTCCATGGAAACCTGGAACTAACACATGAGGTTTCTCATGGGACCTATAGCCTTTTCCTCAATAATGAGTGCTTGCTTTTCTTCCAAGTCTCCTTTACTCAAGATGACAAGTGCTTTCTTCAACCTGTCTTCTGTACTGAGACAATATGCTATCTTGACAGAAGGTTGGGTTAGAGGATAAACTCTATGATCTCAACTTTTAATCCATCTAATACCTTGACTCAGATTTTGATCAAAGGTTAGAATGATGGTCATAGCTACAATATGAAACACTGATCAAAATAATGTCATAACAAATAGATGCATATCAGAATAATCACACATGGGTTGCATCATTCCTCTTAATGTGTTGGATCTTGAGATCCTTCTGGATCTATGGCAAGAGATCCCTTCTCCTGCAAATACCCTTTAAAGATTAACCGTTTAAAAATGTGTGAGTACATACCTCTGACGACATTTGCAGGTAGAGACACCATTTGGTAGCAGCGGTAATGATCACCAACTCTTAAGAAATTCAAACGTGACTGCAGTTAGTACTATGGCTACAACTGCAACTGCAATTGATACTGCAACTGCAACTACAACTTAGGGTTTTATGAGGATCGTCGGGTTGGCGGGTTTAGATAAATTCCAATTCCTAGTCGTTGTTTTCTATGCTCACCACCTCCGCACATTTTTTCAAGTATATGCAATAAGTATATAACTTCTCCAGAAACATGCACAAAAGATCTTTCTAGGAAATGGAATATCTATTACAGATGTGAATATATTATCCCTTATTTTTTGTTTTCTATACTTAACCAAATTCTCGTTTCTCTTTTCCTTGTACTTTATCTTTCTCGCCACTTAGTTGTTTTTACGATAATATCTAGTTGTGCAAGTTGGTGGACTTGCGAGTTCAGGACTCCTACATCGACCCCTCTTCCGTGTTACACAATATGCACTCAAAAGTTCTGATCAATACAGTTTGACCATCGGGATGTCATTGTTCGACAACACAGGTATTCCAACAGAGGACGAACACCTTCAGTAACCACTCACATAACCAGATCAAAGATCAACACACCGATGTTTTCACGTGGTAAAACCCCTACGGGGAAACATCCACGGCCCCAGCCAACGC
>ML781647.1:584944-601451 GCA_009831015.1 Picea engelmannii | reverse complement strand
ATATATATATATATATATATATATATATAGAGAGAGAGAGAGAGAGAGAGAGATCTTGTTTCTAAATATGCAATTAGTGACATTTAATTCTAACAACTCATCGTGCAAGAACCATATAGATTGTCATTAATGGGCGAAAGGCTCAAGGAGATCTCCTATTAATACGCATTAAACCAAGATTTGTGGAGGGTTATATTATCCCTTCCGAGTGTTGATTTCAAAATCATGAAATGTTGTTCGCACGTCGTTGACTTGGCATGTTCACGAAACCTACAATCCTTAATTTCTCTTCTTCATACCCGCCACCTTCGCACTTCTAAATATGCAATAAGTAAGATTTACTTCTAACAATTCATCATGCAACACCCATACAAATTTTCATTAATCAATGAAAGGCTCGAGGAGCTTTCCCATTCATAAGAATTTAACCAAGATTTTGTGGAGAGTTATATTATCGGCTCCAACTGTTCATTTCAACCATTGTCTGGAGAAAACCAACGTTCTCATAAACCTATGAAATCAGCTCGACAACAGTTCTGTGGAGATACAGTGAACATCTTTGGGCGTGAGGACCAAAATTTCTAGTGGTCTAGGGCATATTCTTATTACTCATCCCCTATCGCCCAGAATGAAGTAATTTGGACCTCTGGGATTGCTTGTGTAGGTTGTGTCCCTGAAGTTTTTTACTGTAAGGAGTTGGTCTCTTGGTGCACCGATAAATTTATTTCAGACAAAAGAATTATTCCACTGCGGGACCGCTCTTCTGTTTCTTTTTCACCTCAGGTCTTCTACCAGATATTAAGATTGTTGAAGCCAACATTGGCGTTCAAAGGATAAGATTCCAAGCAGTTCCTAACAAAGCATAATAACGGGTTGTATCGCTTTCCCAATTTCTTGAAAGACCCAATGGTAGTTCCTGAAGATATCACAATCTTACAGGTTAGTTCATTTAGAAATCCATTCCGTGAAATTGCTTGGTTGTTTACGAGAATAACGGGACAGGAGTCCACAACAAATATTTCCTAGATGGCTCTTTATATTTTGTATTTCACAGTCAAGGAACAAGCCATTTTTTATTGGGGCAAGCTAATTTCCCATGAAATTTGTTCCCAATTGTCAATCTTAAAAAAGGAGAATAAATTTTATATGTCATCCTACTTAGTTTTTTCGATAGCACATTGTTGTTTGTTTCCAGAACTGTCTCTGTCCAAGAAGGTCAACTGGGAATTCGACCCAGTAACGTTCTAGTACCAGGCCTTGTGGAAGCACAAGGCCTCCCACTGTTTTTATGAGGCTTTTAATGGCTTCATGTTTGTTTTCAAAGTTTTGTTGTTAGGAGAAGATGCTCCCCGCATATCTGAACAAGCAACCAGTTTTTTCGACAAGAAGGGGACACTTGAACATTTGGATGATTACACTATGATAAGGATTTTTGGCTCCAGGGAAAAACCTGCTCTCCTTCCATGTCACATTATAGATAGAATGTTTGTTAGAGAAGTAGAAAGGCAATACAACTACTGGTTGCATCTATTCCAAGAGAAGAGAAAAAAACAGTTCATTCCTCTACCTTGGAAAGTCAGGGAATTTATGTTGAGGAACGTCAACAAAATTGACGAATTCACAGCCCATTCTAGCAACTTGAACCTAAGATATGTTGAAAGCCTAAGAGGGTTCGATCCCAACAAAATTCACAAACACTTGGCTTCAACAATTGTTTTTTCAAAAAACACCAGACCGAAAACACAGACATTGGTGACGCTCCTGCTTCTGATGTCGGCTACCTAGACACACTGCAAAGCACCACTAAATTGTACAGGCAACAAAGAAAAGGCCCCAACGAGAAGAGTGTTCAATCAATGAATAACACTCCCAAAAGTACGAAATCCCAAAGCATCGCTCTAATGACCCACCACAACAACAAAGCAACTCAGAGTTCTTCAAATGGAGGAGGAGATAACGACCCTCCTCACTATAAAATTGATAGTTCTCACAAGCTTTGAGTAGACAAGAAGATAAAAAAAATTGTGGGACAGGCGGAAGAGCCCAAAATTCAGAGTGAGAACATGGAACTTGAGCATGATCTGGATAGCATATTCCACTACCTTGATCAGCCCGGAGAAGCGATCCATCATAGTCATCCAATGGACATATCTGATACTGAAAATTTTGATGAAGATGAATCATTCATGTTCCAGAGCGTTGTTTTTGATAGCCAGTCCAAAAAATTGATTATTGAAAAAAAAAATGTAAAGAATAAGAAAGCAAAATATCGTTCAGAGCTTAACCTTGCGAACATGCGGCCGTCCAAAATCTGTCAACTTCACATAGCGACCGAATATGCACTTGATGATTCCATTGGAGGCATCGAGGCCGATAATGCTAGACTAAAGGACCAGGTCAAGGAATTGCAAGAGACTTTGATTCCTATGCCATTGCTTGCCAATCATTTGGAAATATCCATGCCTGCCACCCCTGCAACCAAGTTTAAAGGATCCTCCATCCTCCTCGCATCGTGTAGAGGATATGTTGATAATAATATCAAGAAAAGAATGGAACTGGTTACTGAGGCATGGGAAACATCACAAAACATGAATTCCCTTGGAACGAGGGCACATAATTTGCTCGAACATTTTCTGGCGGAGTTAAAAGATGAAGAAAATTTCTATTTAAACACGATCATTCCTTTTGGCACCATTGTCAACAACATGACAAAAACAAGAAGAAGAAAACAAGAGCTCCCATCCAAAAACCAGATCGGTCAATTAAATGCATGCTGGAAAGAAAAAGTGAAGAACCTGCATCTCATTGTTCAATCATGTGAACAAGCCATATCAAAGAAAGAAAACTTATTCACAAAGCTGTCCAAAATAGACTTAGCCGGAAGGACCAATGACTTCCAAGACCCCAACTTAATCGTCAACTACTTGCCCTTAACTAGGCAAGACATCGATAAACATGTTGATACTTTTAAGGCATTGTCTTTGGAAAAGTTTTACAACATCCTTGAATATGGTCAACATGACATCGATGACTGGCTAGTCGACTATTCAGTACATAATGAGGAAATTGATCAGGCTCTGCGTAATCTTTCTATCGACTTCGGGGAATTAGAAAATGAAATTTTCAACATCAAAATCCGGAATGAGATCAATGTCGCCCCAATGAGAAGCTACATTGAAGAATGGATCGAAAGAGAATTGAAGCATGCCACCGACGAAAGGAAACAGACAATTGACACGATTCTAGCAGCCGTCGATGACATCGATAAAAAAGCATCAACAAACAAATAGCAAAAGGGGTCATATGTACCATCAATATAAGTTTAAGGATCGCATCCTGCTTTGTTTATCAACCCAGCTATTCCACTTTTTTAAATAGAAATGTCTAGCCAAAGACGGATACCTTTCAATTTATTATTTTCAAGTATTACACTCTACCGTCGCCCACTTCTTCTTTCTACAATCCAGTTTCTTGTACATATTTATCTTATGGTCCACGGGAGCCCCAATCCCAGTCTATATGACAAACGCATTGAAATTTCCAGGAATATGTAACAAACTTTTATTTTTTATATATTTCAAATAAAATTGTTTTTTATCTCATTTTATATTTATGTCCTGATACATTTTTATCTTCCACCAATCTATATGGAAAATGTATTTAAATTTCCAGGAACATGTAATTTTTTTAAGGAATATGTAACAGACTTTTATTTTTTGATATATTTCAAATAAAACTATTTTTTATCTCCCTTTATATTTATGTCCTCATACATTTTTATATTCCACCACTCTATATGAAAAATGCATTTAAATTTCCAGGAACATGTAATTTTTTTAATATATTTCAAATTAAACTGTTTTTTTATCTCCTTTTATATATATGTCGTCATAAATTTTTATCTTCCACTATGCAGGAAATTGTATTTTGTTATATACTTTCAAAAAATAAATGGGGCTCTAGAGGCCATGTGTCATTTACTACATGGATACCACCTGTGCTTCATGCTTCTTGCCACATCTCCGCTGCAAACTTGTGGTTTCCATCTGCCTCCGCTATTTTTTCCTATCCCAATTCAACCCGACAGGGACTACGCTGTCACACAACCTTGTTTATTATGAAATGCCTCTCCTGATATGGATATATGTATGAACATGCATTATTGGTTTCCTTTCAACATGATATAGGTGATAAATTTCTCATCTTCCTTGGGTTCAAATGTCTGTAGATGATCAGAATAGTTCTATGCTCACCCACCCAAAGAATATGAGAATTAATAACAATATCATGAAAAACGACCTCTTGTACTTGGATTACAACTGAAGATATGAAAGTGAGTTGCTTGAATTTACAATTATGCCATGATAGAGGCTTCTTCCATTGCATTTATTTATTTTTATTTGGAAGAATTTTCATTATCATCTAAATTTTTTATAATTTATAAATTGAACAATGTTATATGTTATACATTTTTTAATATAAAATCATATTAAATTTAAACGTCTAAGTTTGTAAACAATGGATGCAACGTATTATTATAATTTCCATTTGTCATTAAACTAGCTGCGTAAAAAGTGAATGCAACGTGTCACTATAATTTCCATTTGTTGTTACTCGTTGATCTAGGTGTTGTGCAACTTTTACACGATACAGGGATGACTATCTCAACCAATTTGACTGAAAGGAGTGTGTAGATAAAATCGAAGCCAGTTGGAGCTACTCCTTAAGCACAAGAAAGAGAGCTACTACAACAATGAGCATAGGGGATCGAGATATCATAAACTAGTCTATCCTCTCATCCAGGTAGGCAATGGATGCAACACAAGGATACACAATGAATGCATTTGATGTTAGCAATGCTAAAGGTGGAAAGATGCAGACTCTGAACAATCATCCAGACAAATGCAATGGCTTACACGAGCACTGGAATAGGCGATGGATCAGCTGGTGTCATTGTTTTAGAATAGAGTAAGAAAAGAGTCAAAGTTTCGTATAATTTTTAACCGGAATGCGTCTAAGATTTTTTTTGGATGGGCCCATATATGCTATAAAATAATTCAAATCCATTGATACTCAAATCACTACATGTCTGGTATTCCACCCAATGCGTACAAAGCCAGTCCACTAAAGGGGTGGTTGTTAAACTTGTGACCTATTCGTAACTTATTGATGGTGATGGGTTTTTTAAAAATTGAAACTGAGTCATTCCAGTTTCTATACAAGCTATGAATTTCTAACCATGATATATGAGCGAAGACTGAAACTTGTATGTCTAAGGATAAGAAGAAGAGGTACCAAGTGTGTGATCAGACCAGGAAAGCTATTATTTTAAGTGCATATTATTATGCTTGTAAGAACAGTGAGAAGTGTGATCTGGACAAAGACATAAATACTGAGAAAGTCAATCATAAAGGTAGCCTTGTTGATGCTTCCATGATGAAAACCTGAAATGTTGATGAAAACCTAGAATGTCAATGGCTTCCATCCTTTCCAAAGGAAAAGTACAAGAATCAAGAAATCAATCCACCGCTTGAAAAATATGATGAAATCTTCTCATGATCAACTATGACTTATTCAACAGACTAATGCTACTTTGAATGCTTCACTTTACAACGTTATATCTCAGAGTGTACATGATTATAACAATGGACTAGATGTATATGTTCATGTTGGTTCTCGCAAAGACACCCAAAAATTTGAAGGGACGAGTTTTATCCCCGTCCAAATAAATTCAGCACAAGGTTTTTCCCACACTCAAATGGTGGCCCATCCCATTTCATATCCTACTGTTTTTCAAATGAGGCTTGCAACATCAAATGTGCTTCCAAATTTGGCAAACTCAATGAGTTCAAATGAAAAACATACTTGGTTTCCCAAAATAAAGGGAAGTTCAAAAGGAAAAAGAGAAGATGTTACATTGGCTACTCGATACAATCCACATGAAAATGTACAACAACCAACAATGATGAGGTCTATGGACAAATACTTCATATTTGAAAGTACAAAAGGAATCGTTGAACAAGAAAATGATAATCAGGTAGGCACTGACATCCCTCCAGAGTTCTTGCTCTGGGAAACTCTTTGGGTTGGGTCATCTAATGAGATGAATAAAGGTTGCCTTCCACTCATTGATAATTAAACAATGCCATATGTTTAGACTTCTCACTCTAGAAATTCTTTGGATTGGGTCATTTAGTAAGATGAATAAGGGTCAATTTCCACTCATAGATAAATTAGGATACATTTTTTTAACTTTGATTTAATGTTGCAGCTTTACATTATGCTTAGAAAGAATCCTATAAGGTTGAGTCAGTAAATTTGACAGATTGTATGTAAAATTTTCGCATCATTGAAATCTCATATGCTGCATCCTAAAAAGGGAAAATCCCAAGAACTTACTCCTATTAAATTGTATGAATATTTAATTTTGTTCAATTTATCATAATAAAGTGGTTCTTAGATATTTACTTGTCCTCAGAGTATGCAAAAACCAGACATGCATATGGCACAATGATCCAGGTGGATATTGGTGGCCACCCACCAATTCTAGCTGGCTCCTTTTGACAGTTTTAGTTTAGCACGTTCTTTTGTAATTCTTTGTAATTGTGGGTTCTATGCTTTTCGGGCTATCTAAATCCCTACACAGTTGTCAGGTGGGGATTGGTGGCCGACCACCTAATCCAATTGGCTTATTTTGGAAGTTTTCATGTTAGTACATCTTTTTGTACTTCTAGGGCTGTTTTGGGGCCCTAAACATTGTTTTTTTGGCGTGCCATAGTCAAAATGTAGACAAAGTTAGAGTTTGATGGCATAATGTGTAGTTATTGAAAAGACCTTTCCAAAGGGCTATCATGCACCTAAAACAGAGGTCGTATGCAAATGTTACGACCCCGGGAAGTTGAGGTACCAACTTACACATCGAGGCCCACATAACTTTTGGCGTTTCTATTCCTAGGGTTAGGTTTTTGGATGTCTAGGGTTCTAACATTCATGAGTAATGTTAAAAAGGCCTCTAGAGCCTCATTGTAATTTTTTCATCTCAGACGGATGCACATAATAGCCACATCTCTTCTCAGAGATAGCTACTACCATTCGAGCAAGTTGTTTTCAGTTATGTACTTTTATAGTTTCAACCTATTTTATTTATTCAATAGAAGTTATTGTTCATTGGATATCTGTTGTTGTTCTTCGTATCTCTGTGTTATTGTATTCAGTCTGTTATTTACTTCGTTCCACTCATAAATATGGATCATTGGTATCAGAGCAGTCTGCTCTTCATTCATTATTCTTTGTGCATGTCTCCAACAGGATCTGGGTACAAGAAGTTGGGACTCGAACCAGTCGAGACTTTGCAAGATCGACCACGCCGAGCCCGAAAACAACCCATGGGGGATGAAAATAAAGATGATGGATCAGGAGATCCTTTTAAAATATTTCTCGAGGGATCCATTGCGTGACAAAGGAACAAAATGATGGAAAACTTTGCATAGATCCTTCGACAACTGCCCACAAAAGACACATCTTCATCAAGAGACCATGCAACCCCCTTCAAGGTACGAGTAAATTTTGATATTCCATTATTTGAAGGACTAATAGATGTTGATGTTGTAGATAAATGGTTGAATCTGCTTGAAGGGTATTTTTCGATCCACAATTTTTTCGAAAGGGATAAGATTACTTTTGCACTCCTTAAGGTCGTTCCCCATGTTAAGGACCGGTGGGATACTTACTCTGAGTAAAGGGCCATAGAGGAATCTACAATATTTGCGGTCGCTCCCACATAAGATTCCTTTAGGGATGCCATTAAAGAAAAATGCTACCTTGTTGGAATCTATGAGCACCGGTACACAAGATGGACCACCCTGCATTAGGAAAGGGACCAAACAGTACCAAATTTCACCAATATTTTCCATACCCTGAGCACCAAGTTGGGTATCAAAGACTCTGAATTAAATCTGGTGCTCAAATTTCGCAACTGCCTACATAGATACATTCAAACATAAATGGAGTTTTTGGATCACATTATTGGGTACAACTTATAGATATGTTGTCAAGATTGAGCATAAATTTAAGAAGAAGAGGCGAGAGTTTGTATCTGCAAACTCATCACAACTGAAGTAGGGAAAAGGCGACCCCAACCCACAAAACAAGGGACAGAGCAAAGATGGCCACTCTCAAGATAACCATTCCAAGCCGCAACACAAGAAGGGTAATGAGAAGTTGAAGAAGAACATGGGAAAGTGGTGTGAATACCATAAAATCCCTTGGCACAACACTGGAGAATGTCACTCCAAGCAGTCACTGGTGGCTAAGCTGAAAGCTTCCGAGTTATAGGCAGATTTTGACTCCAAATCAAATTGAGAAGGAGGGAAGTGAATTACCGATGTCAAACCGAGCACCACTGTCACTACCACCAAAGTCCAGCCAAGAGAACCAGAAGAAACAGAGGAAGGGGAACACCTTTTTCACTCATAGATATGGGTTAAGGGGGATCCACTTCATTTCATTGTTGATAGCAACAATCACAAGAACCTGATCTTAGCATAGGTCATCAAGTGGTTGGACCTGCCAATGACATTGCACCCATAACCCTACACCATCGACTGGCTTCGCCAAGGAAGATATCTTTGTGTCAATGAACAATGTCATCTGCCCTACGACATCAAGCCCTTCAAAGACGAGGTATTGTGTGATATTAATCTCTTTGAAGTTTGTGATGTTATTTTAGGACAACCGTATTTTTGGAAGTGACATGTTGTGTATGAGTGTAGACCCCACAATGCTATTATTACTTTGGGTAGACAATTGTACAAGACACTAGAGGTAGCGCCGCCTACCGCTATTTCTTTAATCCTTGCTAAGCAATGAAGTAAGGTCATTTCACAGACTAGAAAATTCATCTTCTTTGTGATCCGTGCTCACAGTAAGCAGAAGGTTTTTGCCACATCCGTGACCTCTACACAGAGCTTATCTTTGTAGCAAAAACAAGTGGACGAAATCGTGGAAGAGTACAAAAACACCTTCTTCTCACCCACCGGGGTACAAACACACTATCAAGTCAAGCATCCAATTGATCTAACCCCCAATGCACCTATGACTAATGGACTAGTTTATTGTCACTCGCTGATGGAAAATGACGAAATCAAGCGTCGAATCCAAGAGATGCTTCAAAAGGGTCACATCAGACCCAAATCCTCCCCTTGCGGAAGCCAGATTGTATTGGTGCAGAAGAAAGATGTGACTTGGAGGCTCTGTATTGATTACCAAGCATTGAAAAAAATCACAGTCAGGAGCTGATACCCAATTCCCCGAATTGATGACCTTCTTGACCAACTCAAGGGGGCCAAGTTCTTTAGAAAGATTGACCTAAAGTTTGGTTACCACCAGGTTTCCATCGAACTGACTGATGTATGGAAGACAACTTTCAAATATAAAGAAGGTATCTTCGAATGGATGGTCATGCCCTTTGGCCTAACAAATGCACCAACAAATTTCATGAGGTTAATGGATGATGTATTGAGACCCTTCACCAATTATTTTGTGGTGGTATATCTGGATGACATCCTCATATTCAACAGAACTTGGGAGGAGCACATGCAACATATTCAACAGGTTTTGACCACTTTGCGGTAGMAAAAACTATATGCCAACTTGGAAAAATGCTCCTTTGGCATGAACATGGTCCAATACTTGGGATACATTGTTGATGAACATGGGGTACATGTGGATCCAACTAAGATCCAAGTCATCYGTGACTAGCCAACCTCGACCACACTAACCGAGCTTCGGAGCTTCTTGGGACTTGCCAACTTCTATCGATGGTTCATGTTGGGATTATCCCATATTGCATGGGCCCTCAACCAAGTGACCAAGGGTGGTGGAAAGGAAAATTTCGCATGGGGGAAGGCACAACAACGAGAATTTGATGATATGAAACATGTTCATGCTCAACTCCATTACTCTCCTTACCCGATCTGCAACAACCGTTTGAGATTGAGACTGATGGATCTGACTATGTTGTAGGTGAAATTCTCACTCAGCACGGTCATTCGGTAGCATACCATAGTGAGACACTCTCAGATACTGTCTGTAAATACCCCACCTATGACAACGAAATGTATTCCATTGTACAAGCATGTCGCCAATGGAATCATTACATTCTAGGAAAGGAGACAATCATCCACAGTGATCACAAGCCTCTGCAGTTCATACAGACACAGGGGAAGCTGCAGAATGACTACCATCAAAAGTGGTCCACATACCTGCAGTAGTTCCATCTTAACATCAAGTATAATATAGGGAGCACAAATCGTGTCATGGACTGCCTCAGTCGACCTCTCATGGTTGCACTCACCATCGCGCTCCATTCCTGTGGGAATGAGCCATTTGAGTGGCCCCAACTTTATTAGCAAGATCTTGACTTTGCCACCACCTATCATCTCTTGGGTACAGGCGTGAATGTCACTGATTTTCACATTCAGGACAGACTGTTATTCCATCTGGGACACCTTTGTGTTCCTACAAGCGAGCGTGCAAAGCTGATTTGGGAGGCTCACTATAGTCGGATGGAATGACATTTTTGCATAGAGAAATCTGTGGTCATTCTACATAAACATTTTTATTGGCCAAAACTTCGATAGGAGTTCAACAAGTATATCAGATCTTGCACTGCGTGTGCCATTTCCAAATCAACCATCAAGAAGCAAGGCTTATACACCCCTCTTCCTACTCCCGAGAGGCCTTGGGAATCCATCTCGATGGATTACATGTCTAGCCTTCCATCCACCAAGCAAGTAAATGATTGTGTATTTGTGGTGGTTGATCGATTTTCAAAGATGGCCATTCTCACAACCTGCCAATCTCTTCTTCGAACGAGTGTGGGTCCATTTTGGGATACCATAGACCATCATCTCTGATCGGGACAACAAGTTCCTCAACAAATTTTGGTCGAGTCTATGGTCACTGTTGGACACCAAGCTCACTAAATCCATTGCCTTCCACCCTCACACCGATGGCTAGACAAAGGTTGTCAATCAGATGATTGTGCACATCTTGTGCATGTATAAATCTAAGCATCCATGTACATGGGATGAGAGTCTTCCCTATGTTCAACACAACTACAACATGGCTCTCCATAGCTCCACTAACCATAGCCCATTTCAAGTGGGGTTGAGATTTCAACCCTTGGGTCCCATTGATGTTGCACTACCTCTTGCAATCACAGAAACATAATCTTCCCATGTTCATTTTGAGGCCTACAAAGCCACCAAATTCATTGAGCAGATTCAACACATTCGCCAACATGTTCGTGAGATTTTGCAGAAATCCAATGCTAAGAACAAGCAATGCCATGATCAACACCAGGTATTGCACAAGTTTCAGGTGGGAGACAAGGTCTAGTTACATTTGCAGAAATAATGCCATACATGGCCCCATCGGAAGATCCATCCACTTCTCTATGTACCTTACACTATAACCAAGGTTGTGGGAGACAACACTTTTGAGCTCAACACTCCCCCCTTCCTTGGCCTGCACCTAGTGTTCAATGTGGACCTCCTCCGACCATATTTTCCACCATTATTGGACACCTCAGAGATCACAGAACAATTGAAACCAATAGAAATCAACCCTGACTGTATGGAACATGAATCCACTGATCATATAGTGGTCACATAGGTCAAGGGCACTCGCCAACAGAGGATCCAACTTTATTAGGTTGTCAAGGCAGGGAAGCTTCTACACCAAGGAAAATGGCTCACCCAGTGCCAAATTAAACATAAATTTCCTCACCTGATGGGGGCACTCAACGCAATGGAGACCGTTTCTTCCTAAGGGGGGAGAAATGATCCAGGTGGACATTGGTGTCCACCCACCTATTCCAACTGGATCCTTTTGATAGTTTTAGTTCAACACGTTCTTATGTAATTCTTTGTAACTGTGGGTTCTACACTTTCGGGGTTGTTTGAATCCCTACACAGTTTTCAGGTGGAGATAGGTGGCCTCCCACCTAATCCAACTAGCTTATTTTGGAAGTTTTCATGTCATTACATCTTTCTGTACTTCCAGGGCCGTTTTGGGGCCCTAAACAATGTTTTTTTTTCTTGTCATAGTCAAACTGTAGACAGAGTCAGAGTTTGACGACATAAGATGTGTTTCTCAAAATACATTTTCCAATGGGCTATCACGCGCCTAAAACGGAGGTTGTATGCAAAAGTTACGACCCCGGGAAGTTGAGGTACCAACTTACCCATCGGGGCCCACATAAATTTTGGCGTTTCATCTCCTAGGGTTAGGTTTTTGGATGTCTAGGGTTTTGACATTCGTGAGTAATGTTAAAAAGGCCTCTGGAGCCTCATTGTAATTTTTTCTGCTCAGATGGATGCATGTAGCATCCACATCTCTTCTCAGAGATAACTACCACCATTCAAGCAAGTTGTTTTTAGTTCTGCAGTTTTACAGTTTCAACCTATTTTATTTATTCAATGGAAGTTATTATTCACTGGATATATGTTGTTGTTATCCGTATCTTTGTGTTATTGTATTCAGTTTGTTGTTCACTTCGTTCCGCTCATAAATCCATATCACACAACCTCCAACTATTAGTGGTTTTCTGGCATCATGTGTTTCTGGACAACAATCAACATCAATTTTGACTGACATCCCTATGATAAGTAAGTGATTCAGGAAATTTTGATTCTAAGAGTAGTTAAAGTTCACAAGAAAGATACTAGAGTTGTTACGACAATGCTTCCTAGTAATACATGAATTAGGTTTTTGGAATTTCTTTTAGGATTTAGGTTCGTTAGATTTCTTCTTCCTCGTGGAGGGATTGTTTTCTAATGGGTCGACACTAGGGTTGCTAATTATGAATTACAGCTTCCCGGGTTTGAACCAATGACAACATGATTTTTTTTACACAGTATTGCTCGTAATTATCCACCATAGACTTGAGTCGGGAAGAGTTATTGCATGCCTAGATGTTAAGAGATTTTAGAGCCGCTCCAAAGCCTTGTCCATAAATAATTGCATTGTGGCAATCATAATTGATCAGCCATGACCATATTGCCACCTGGAAAGAGATTGTGGAGTTCTCAGACAATATGTTTTATTTCTTGATTAAGTTCAATTTAAGATATTTTCCAACGACTCCATAGTTGTAGATCCTACAAAAAACTTGACAACATTAATAACAACAATCATGAAAGCTTGACTTCTATTTTGGAAATGTGAACTTGCATCCGAAGAGTAAATTACATGGATTTTAAGTGAAACACACCAGGTTAATCCTAACGGACCGCAACCATAATAAAGTTGTCTCTTGGCACAAGGATATAAAGTGGAGCTTCGATTGCAGTAATCACTCACATGTTGATATTGGTGAGCATCAAATTTAGTAATGTAGCAGAAACCTGTAACCAATAATCAATCCTCGTGTTCAATAAGATGAAGTGAATAGAAGAGAAAGAAAAATAATATAGATGAAGGAATCCATAGACTTTGTTAGGCCCAATTCATCTCACCATAAGTCATGTTGTCCACATTATCTAAGAATGCCACAACTTCTCTCACAACGACATTTGTATTGGAAAGAAATTCATCTGATGGATGAACGATAAGTGAGCTACTGTCTAAAATATTGGAAATAAATTCATATTTACTCACCTATTTTTTGTATTCCTTCTAGTGCAGGGAAGAATCTTCCCTTGAAGCTTTGCAACCATCTCCAAAATCCCAAAACAAGTTATGTAGCCCCAAAGGTTGTTTCCAAAAGTTCTTTAGCAAGTGTTTAACTCTTGTATTCCGAATGAACATGCTTTTTTTTTTTTCGTTCAAGCAAGTGTTTTCCCCTAGTTGAGTCCAGTTGCGTTGCCCAAAGAAATAATAATGTTTTGAATATGTGAGATGATGGAAGCCTAGACATCCTAGGACATGTGAGTTGACGAAATAGGGAAAGCCCAAATGTCTAGGACATGCGAGCTGGCGAAATGGGAAAGCCCACATGTCGCAGAGTGTGAGAACATTGGCGAGGTTGTGGAAGATCCTAGTGAGGATATAAGTTGTGAAGTTTGATACATTTATCTAATTGATAAATACTTTCTAAAATAAAATGTTAAGGAACTAATGTTAAGTGAAAGATAACATTAATCCTTTAACATTAAATGTTTGTCAACAATACCATAAAACATAAGGAAATCTCCTTAGATAAATGACAGATGCCTCAGTATGAGTCTAAATAAGATGAGAAAGTTTATGATTGGATTAATTAAAGTGATGGACATAATTTGCAGAATTTTATTAGACTATATAAAGTAATTAATAAATGTTTAGGTTAAAACTTAGGGTAACATACTAAAAAATGCATGGATTTGTGCATAGATAATAAGAATGACATTAAGTTGATAACTAATAGTCCCATGCAAGAACTAATAAATTAATTTAGAGGGAAAGCATTCTTAACAAATTTTTTAGTTTTGAAAAAAGTTTTAAGTGAAAATATAATTAAGGGTTGAAATTACCTCTTTCTTCTTAGAATATTAACTAAACTATTTTTTATTATAACTCAATTGATTCTTAATGTTAAATATTGGTTACCAAGTTAGTTTAGCAATACTCTAATCACCCCTAATATCTCTCATTACAAAGCTATTATAAGTTTTTCTAATGGTAAGAATTGGATGTTATCCATGTAGTTAGATTCTATACAATTGAAGAAATCCTAAATTTTTTTATTTAAAAAAATATATTATTTTTTATAATATAATTTTAAAGTATATTGGTTACCAAGTTAGTGTCACATTACTCTAATCACCCCTAATATTTCTTATTACAAAGCTATTATACGTTTTTCTAAAAGCTATTATAAGTTTTTCTGATAAGAATTTTATGTTATCCATGTAGTTAGATCCTATACAATTGAAAAAATCTTAACTTTTTTATACTAAAAAAATATATATTAATTTTTATAATATAATTTTAAAGTAAATTTTTTTACAATTAAATATATTTCAAAATTATTTTAAATTAAATATATTTCAAAATTATTTTAAATTAAATATATTTCAAAATTATTTTAGATTTAATGAATATACATTTTTTTTTCTTCAATAAAACATATATGAAGAAACACTTCACTCATTATAATAAAAAAAATTAGAAAACATCATTATACTTAAAGAATAGAATTCCAAAACATCATTATAACTAAAGGATAGAATTCCAAAACATCATTGTAACTAGATGATAGAATTCCAACATGAATACATGAAACTAAGAAGTTTATTTCCAAAACATCATTGTAACTAAATGATAGAATTCCAAAACATTAATTGTAACTGAGGATAGAATTTCAACCTGAATACATGAAACTAAGAAGTTTATTTAATTGTATAGTTTTTTTTAATATTAATAAATAATAATAATTATTTAATTTAAGAAGTTTATTTAATTGTATAGTTTTTTTTTTATATTAATAAATAATAATAATTATTTAATTTAAGATTATAGATTAATTGGATATTAAATTAAAGTATGAGATTTTTTGGTTTACTTCCTTAATAAGAGGTTAAATTGTAATTGGAGGTAGTATTTGGTTTCATGTATGAGGTTAAGGTTAGATATTATTAAAAAAACACATGACTATATTGAACCACCTTTTGGTTTTGGAGTAAGACCTAAAACTATTTATGATCCACTAATAGTTCATCTCTTTTGACATAAGGAAACAAGTTAATAGACGAAGACTCAGAGACATCTAGCAAGAGTGATGGGTCATTTCAGGTAGAGACATCTAGCAAGAGTGATGGGTCATTTCAGGTAGCTTTCCTTGAATAATGATGATAAGTTAGTCCTCATTTACCTATAATAACGAGTGATGACTATCTCCAATACTTATTAACAATTGAGTTATGATAGATTTTTGCCTCCTTGAAAATAAAATAAAAATTATTTGTTTATAAAACAAGATCCCCTCCACCCAACAATTTACTACTTACACTACTCTTAGAGATTCAAACATTTAACTTTAAAAAAGAAAACACATATAATAAGTGTTGTATTATACTCTATTTAAAAATATGGAAAATGAAAATTAATTTTGGAAATTAAATTTTCTTTTGACAAAATTTGATAAACTAGTTTATAAGAGTTTGTTTCTGGGTAATAGTTAAAAAAACATTGTATCTAAAAACAAGTTAATAATTCAAAACTCAAAAGATATTTGTGGAAAAAGAAAACATTAAACCTAAGAAAACAAGTTAATACTCCAAAACCCAAAGAAGTCTTGCCTCAAAAACCACGAATAAATTATTACATAATAAATTATTATAGGTAATTACGCCGAAAGGCCTATACCTATTGACAATGGACAGATTTAATAGGGGTTTAGTGCTTAATAAGTTTTCTATGGACAAAATTAAATATGGCTGGAATATTCTTAGTAGTCACACAAAATAAATGGCTGTGATTTCAATCATTAACTTCCTAGCTATTATAAAGACATCCGTTTATG
>ML781647.1:556518-581931 GCA_009831015.1 Picea engelmannii | reverse complement strand
CATCTAGTCATCTGAGGTACATGTGTCTCATGGTAGCACACCACTGCACGGGAAACTCGCCTCAATAGTCGAACAAAAGTGTGAGGCACACCCAAAAGTGGACTACATGGCTCAACATGATGCAATATATATATATATATATATATATATATATATATATATCATGTGAATAATTTGATCAGTCATAGTACAAACAAGTGGGGAGACTGTCATCTAGTCATCTGAGGTGCATGTGTCTCATGGTAGCACACAACTGCACAAGAAAATAGCCTCAATAGTCAGAGAAAAGTGTGATGCACACCCAAAACATGGTGGTGTAATCGTTGAGGGATATCCTCCATATGCATCATGGGGACACCCATAGTTAATCCCTCAAGGTTCCTCTACACCTTGCACAGGTTATCAGTAACATCATCTTCTTCCTCCTCTTCTTTGGATTGCTACTCATCAATTTCTCTATGGAAAATGCAGGCCCATCCTGTTGGTCATTTCGGTCCTACATATGCGTCATGACGAGACATATCGTTTAGTTATGCTATAACAAAAAAAGTACATATTTTAAAAATCCAACAACATTATAAAACTTTCAAAATTTTGAAAACTTTTCACATTGTCATTAGTTCTTATCGAGAAGAACACATTGAGCCTCAAGGGGTAGTGCTAGCTTTAGATCATGGTGGAATTCGGTCCCTTCATACTGAAATTCCTTGATCACAATGATATGCTCCTTCCACCAATTAAAGAAGTTGTGACCATAGTGACTTTCCATCACACCTCCCTCGGCATGAGACATGTTGTCATTCCATTGCATCATCTTGGGCTCACTTGGCCTAGAAAAAGGTGTGGATACTGAGAGTCTCATATGTAGAATCCTCTCCATAAAGAATGACATAAGGATTGATCCATAGCCAAATTGTTTTTTCTTACCAATCTTGTATCTAGTCAATTGATCCTTTAGGTTCACTAATACACCGAAACACAAGTCAAACATAGTCGAGTTGAGGAATTCCAGAGCATACTGGATGTGTCCCTTTGATGATAAATGGGGGATTGTTGAGCCCACCACCCAAGTGATAGTGAAGAGGATCGTGCGCAAAGGAATGCATGCCACATCTTTGATTGGCAACATGTTGTTGCTCTTCCTGGATGCAGGATGACATAAATCCACAATGTAGTCATTGATGGATCAGGAAATCCACCTGGACCACCTTACAAGATCACCAATGTCCCATGCTATGATAATCCAATGATACAATATACATCCTCTATCCCAATGGTTAATCACTAATCACCCACTTCGAAGCATTATTGGTTAGGATACCAAAACTTGACCAGCGCATCCAAGAGCATCACTTGAGACCGCATGCTGTGGATTTTGAAGAATTTCAGTAGTCCACAATCCCATAGTGAATTGAGAGTGTTTTGGTCTCTTAAGGTTGTTGTATATTTAACCTCACATTCCCTTTATTTCCACTCAATTATTTTGTGAGGAGGTATTGCATTATTAGAAGAACACCCTCCATCAGCCACCAAGCAAAATTTTTCAAAAAAATGAGAAAATCTAAAATTTTTGGGGGTGGCTGCACTTGCCTTTGGTGATAGGTTCGACCAATCACCCTTTGCCTTTTCTCAGGGCATGACTAGTCATGCCTATTTTTCCAACAAGCACAACTACACATCTTGGACCCTTGCAAGGTCCCCCAAATAGAAAAATTGCATATAACGACTTGGAAAATGAGAAGAAATGAATGAGCATGAGAAGAGGAATTACCTATTCCTGATGGGTTGAATCTCTAGCAATTTTCTCTAGAAGCCTTGGGAGGTAGGAGGGTTTCCACTATAAATGGAAATTTTACCAAAGGTAAGTGTGAAAATGAAGTGGTTTTTACCATAAAATACATTTTTTACCTTTTGGGCTCAATAAAAACCCTTTTCACACCTAACCTAGTTAACCTCTTCCAATTATTTCATTTTTGGAGCATTTCTATTGTTTTTAATGAGGTTATAATGCATAATTTTGACATGGGTCTAGTATTTTTGACGTATTTTTAGGACTTGGTCACATAATTTTGTTTTATGGAGACACCCATTGAACCATGAGGTACATGTTCTAAATCGACATATAGGGATAGGTTTTTCATGCATCTTGTTGTTGCATTAAAAACTATCACTTTTTTCGTCACACTGCCTTAGGTTAGATATCGCCAAGTTGCAACATTAGAATATCTATATCTCATGTCGTAACTTGTGAGGTAGTGCCTACCCTTCATGGCTGCCCTAGTTAGCACCCGTCTTTGTCGTCTGGTGCCCATGCTATTTTTATTTCTAGGCTTGGAAAACCTTATTTAGACCCACCATGACTAAACGTTGAGCCACATTCTTCTCTCTTAACCTTTTTCTGTCCACATTCTGAGGGGGTTCTTGTCATTTTTATGTTTCTTAATGGTGTCATTATTATGTTTCTTAATGGTTGCATCTACATATCATTGCTTATGTCTTGATGCCTAATGCTACACTTGTTATATCATATTTTTCCACACTCCATGCATCTCGCTCTGATGGCCTTCAATTTCCCTCTACAGACCTCATCTCCCTCTTTTTTGTGCACTCTAGAGATAAAATGCTCATTTTTTTACATGTACATGACCTCCCAATTATGCAACACGCATACATACGCAGGCTGCTCCACTACAACCTGCGTACATCGGGTTTGGCACTAAAAAAAAAATTGCATTGGGGTTCCATACCATGTCACGAGATTTGTGATCCTTTACCCTCCATATACTGGAAACACTCCGACTCGATCCTTCAATTCCATTTGGAGGCTATAAATTGAGATATATCCAAGCATTGAAGAAATTCAACACATCATTGAGAGCAAAGATACTATGGAGAAATTTCACCTCAATTGAGTCTGCATCCCTTTGTCCTTGAAAGTATAAACTTCTTGTGTTTAGCCCCCAAGTTCTTCCTATCTTGTAATGGAGAACTTCATTGAATCCTACTTGTGATCTTGCCTTTGCGGAGGATTGAAATGGTGGAGGCCTAGCTGGAGGGACTTAGTTTCTCGGTTCCGGTGTGTCTCGTTACATAAGTTTGTCACCTATGTATTTCTGTTGATTACATTAATAGAAATACTCTATTCTCGTCCAATTGATATCTTGCAAATATTTATATTGCTTTCCATGGGCATATTTGTTATGTATGTTAATGGATTATGTTGATTTATATGCTAACATTATATACCATTACCACATGCTTGTGTATCTTGGTTATTGAAGACAAGTTGCAGGTGTAAATCTTTGGGTCGCGTGCTCAATAATGGTCTTCTTTGAACGTTTGGACGAGGTAGCCTTCTAACCTTCTCTTGTTATCATTTCATTTATACAACATACTTGAGATTATAGTTGATTTAGGGTTTCATTATGTATATTGTGGTTTACCCCTAGCCATAGAGATATTTTCCTCGTAACAGAATTGACAACTCCTTTTTGGGGTTTGATGTGTCTCTTGACCATGTTGTCTCACATCCTTTTTAACTAGCGATCATGTCGATGCAATCTTTGGCCAAAACCACTCCTTTTTTGGGGGGTGATGTGTCTCTTGACCATATTGTCTTGCATCTTGTTCAACCAATTATCGTGTTGATGCAATCTTCGGCCAAAACCACTCCTTTTTGGGGGGGTGATGTGTCTCTTGACCATGTTGTCTTGCATCTTGTTCAACCAACGTTCATGCCGATGCAATCTTCATTCGACACCACTCCTATTTTGGGGAGTGATGCGTCTCTTGACCATGTTGTCTTGCATCCTATTCAACCAACGATTGAAGAAGTGGTCATGCCGATGCAATCTTCGATCGATCCCACTCTTCTCTTAGAGAGTGACAAGTATAAGGAAGTGACATTGTCAATAAAATATTCGGTCAATCCCACTCTTCTTTTGGGGGGTTATGCATCTTTAGACCATGTCCTTAGCATTCCTAGTTCTGTACCTTCTGAACAAGGGAGTATTCCACTCTTTCTGAGTATGTTCCCTCCAAGTCCTAGGATGGTTTCCTTTGATTGGAATGATATTGTAGAGCCTCACCTTCCTTCTTCTGCACCCTTCCAGATAATGGGCATTCGTCGATGTATTGTAGATGAAGGATCCTCTGCAAGTATTCTATCCTCCTCGACTTGGAAAGATTTGGGTTCTCCCACGCTTATGTTAGCTACTGGTGAGATGCTAGCTTTCGACAGAAGTCCTGCATGGGAGCCCTGACCTCCCCCATTATATGTTTCTTAGAGCAACAATCTTGAGTCTTAGTTAATCTCTTTTCAGACTCCAAAAAATGAAATTATTGTTGAGTGAACTTGTCTATTTCACACTCGTTAAATGGTTTTGAAAGGACGTCTATTTTGGTATAAGTTTAACCCTTTTATGGACCAAGTAGACTACTTACGAAAAATGAATAATCTAGTCACCATTGGTTAGAAGAGTTCTCCTGGGTATTATTTTATACTTTTTCAGGCCTAGGGGGACTAAATCTACTAAAAATGACACTTTTGAGTTAAGTTTTAATTGCATCCCATTATCCTTCTTGCATTTTTGAGCCTATTATTGGCTCCCTCTTTCTCGTTATAATCCTTTTTCCCCAACAATTCTCAGCATCAGCTAGGCAGTTCCTTTCATATATCCTTTGTAGCTTGACACACTTTACCCATAGAGGAAACATCCCCCAGAGTGTCCATGCCCCACATGTGTTCCATTTCATTGAGCATAGGTATGTTTCGCTGCTTGGAACTAGTTGCTTACTCACGGAACTCGTTTCCTCTCCTGTATCATAACACTTCTTTGTCTATGAAAAAAAAACAAAGATGTGTGGGAAAATAATATTGTCTCCTATCATAAATAGTCGTGTTGCCTTTGAACAAAGAGCAAACTCTTGAGTCCATTTCATACAAGTTTTGGTTTTATCATAACCATAGGAAGATGAGCTCGTTAGTTAGAGTTTACACCTTCGATTGGTTATTCTTCTAGTCCCTATGGAGATTTTGTTGATGCCTCCTGCATCACAAGCTTTTGTCAATGATCAGTGTTAAGTCTATGATTACTGAGTTATCCATATGTCTCATTCTCTTATTCAAAGGAAGTATCAGCTTGTGTCAGCCACTCCTCATAAATCTTGACTTTGCATGTCGAACATACCCTCAGTGTATCTCAGAATCACATGAAGTTGTTGTCCTACCTTGCACCCTGGGCCTACTTTCATCATTGGTAGGTAACCTTGAACCCAACATATGACATCTCCTCATTGGTCACTGACTGGGGGGTTTCCCTTGTGTTTGAAAATAAGAAATCTATTCACACATTGGGATTCATGCAGTTTCTTGGATTCCATTATCCCTATTGGTGGTTTCCTCTCCTTTGTCGACAAGTTTCCTTATTGGTTTCTATTAAGAGGGTCTCTTTCGTGCACTACTTGCATCTGGTGCATGCGATAGATGCACGTGGATGTTGTTTCATGAAAATCACATCCGTCTAATCTCCTCCTAATTATCAAGCTATTTCTTTGTATCTTGCATTGGATGATGAGAAATTCCTTAATGCTCTCCTTTCAGTGGGTCTCCTTCCATCAAATTCATCTCATCTATTCTGGAATAGAGACCTAGAGTCCTTTAGTCATTAGTGGAAGTTTCTCCCACCATCAATAGTTGGAAATACATCAATGCCTCTTGATCAATGGATTCTTCAAGTGTTCGACTTCAACACCCTTATTCGCACTTATTGAATGTACTCAATGCCTTCACACCTACTTTCATTATCGGTGGGTTTTCTCACGTTTGTTAACGATATACCTTAATGACTAGTAATCAAATGAAGTCTCATTGTGTTCGACTTCAACTCCTCTATTCACATAATGTAGACTTGAACCTTTGACGGATAGTGTAGAAGACCTCCAGTTATAGTAGCAACGCCCCATATCTGCTACTTTCTTTCATTGGACTAGTACCTATATGAATTTAGTTATCATGGAAGATCAGATTGTACTCCATTATATACATATATCTTCCATTGATTTTGATATTGGACTCCACTGTGTCTTGATCATGACTATGACAACCTATGACATATGTCCACTTTGTATTGCCTATTCATGGCCATGAAATGTTATTTGATATACATCCACATGGATCTGCAGTGTAATTTAGATTGGTAGCCATATTTATAAAGTCATTATGGATCTCCCAGTGAGGATTTTGCATATTTGTTTCGATGTGCAAATAAAATAAAAAAACATGGTGGCTGGTTGTGGCTGTGATGGAGGAGCCTGCACGTTTTTTTGGTGCCCAAGTTGGACAATTGTTTTTCAACTATTTAGCCATGACATGATTTTTGCAATTTTCTTTTGGGTGCCCGAATAAAATAAAAATTTGTCTCCAACTATACATTTATGGTATGGTATCTGCATTTTCTCAATTCCCTAATTGAAAAAAAAAGGACTCGGCATGGATTGAAAACCAGCTTGAGATTTTCAGATATCGCTATAGAGATTGCATGCGCATAAGATTGTTCGATCCATAAATGGGAAGCATGACAACAAACCTCATAAAAAGTATCCAACTGTAAATAACTTTGGCCTGTCCTTTGAACCGTCGAAGAAGCTTGCTCATCTGGGCACAATCATTAGAAATTTCCAATAATATTGGAAGTTTGGCATTGTTAAAAATGATAGTGGTAGACCATGGCGCTATTAGAAGAAAATGTCCATAGTGACCTTGATTAATGGTAAAATAGTAATCGACAACTTTCTTGTTCCCCATTTGAGATCTGGTTATAGCTAGTGTGCAGTGGCGAAGCTCCGCTAGTTTTGTGTTATCCTTTGTTTGGCATAATTTTGTGCATATCCCATGGCCCTGGTAATTTTCTCGTGGGAACATATACTAGATGTAAGAGAAAACCAATGCGATGACGTGTTTTCTTTATATATCAAATTGTTTGATGCAAAGTTCGATGCATGTTGCTCTATGGAACCTTGTGGGATCTTGCTTGCGACCTGTTTGGAGTTTACTTGGTTCTTGGTTGTATGCTTCATTCTGGAAAATTAATAATACATTTAGGATCTTCACATTTTTTTCTATGGTCTTAAAGAGTATAGAGGACATGCTTTTCCTTTTAATATAAGCTCTGTGACACAAATATAGTATGTGGCTCGTTTTAACACTTTTCCTGCATCGATGAACTTGGTAAAATTAATCTCCTGGAATAATTTGAAATAAAGAATATATATTGTGCGAAGTCCAATGGAGCTATCATATCAACAAGATGCCATTAAAATCAAAATTCGTCATTGTTATACTTGCGGTGATAGAATTTAAAAAAACTTTGTTTTTTTTACTTCAATTTTTTAAAATAGGAGATTTAACATCCTTTAATAATTTTATGTAATTAAATTGTACAATATCAATATTTAATATTAATATTTTGAAATAAAGTTTTTAGATAATATTAGATAGTTTATAGGGATCACCATCCGTAAACAATTGCAATCTTGAGCCCGCCATCCCTAGAGTCCGTCTGTCAATTTGTATATTGCAAAACTCCGAGTGTTGTTTGGAGGACACAGAACAATATAAGTGCAATTTTGAACCAACCAGTCCGCAAGTCCGTCTATCAATTTGTATATCGTGGAACTCTAGGTGATTTTTGTAGGACACAAAACTATAGAGGACATGATTTTCCCTTTAATATAACCTATGTGACGCAAATGTAGTATGTGGCTCGTTTTATCACTTTTCCTTGATCAATGAACTTGGTAAAATTAATCTCATGGAATAATTTGAAATAAACGAATATATATTCTGCGAAGTCCAATGGAGTTATCATATCAAAAAGAGGCCCTTAGAATTCAAATTCATCATTGTTATACTTGTGGTGATAGAATTTAAAAAAGCTTTGTTTTGTTTACTTCAATTTTTTTTAAATAAGAGATTTAACATCCTTTAATAATTTTATGTAATTAAATTGTACAATATCAATATTTAATATTAATATTTTAGTATTTGGAAATAATGTTTTTAGATAATGTTAGATAGTTGATAAGGATCACCATCCGTAAACAATCACAATCTTAATCCCTCCAGCCCTGGAGTCCATCTGTCAAATTGTATATCGCGGAACTCCGAGTGCAGTTTGGAGGACACAGAATAATAGAAGTGCAATGTTGAGCCAACCAGCCCACAAGTATGTCTGTCAATTTGTATATCGCTGAAATTTGGGTTCTATTTGTAGGACACAGAACAATAGAGGCCCAATTTTGATCCTACCAGCCCGAGAACCCGTGATCCAAAAAGTGGCTAAGTATGGAATGAGGGATCCGTGCATGCTCATAAAATCTCATGTCCATACTTTATAAAATTACATATTTAGTATGTATAATTATTTATTAAAACCATGGATTACTGTAAATTTTCTTATAGCTTTTCAAGGCTTCTCTTATACAAGCAGATCCTGGAAACTATAAGCATGGATCGTTGTATTTATTCCTTGATTGAAGAACCTATTCACATGTTTAATACACTTCATAGTTGTTGTTAAAACCATCAATGGGGCTTTCTTAAACCAATTCCCGCTTTCGAAAATTTCCATCCCCTTTCCTTTTTCCCTCTGCTTTCTGTTTTTGGTTACTTACTCATTTTTTGGAAAATGTCTAGGTGCAGAAGTTGGCAAATTCACGTCTTCAGATTCCCATTTACTTTTTTATCACCATCCTGACTGACCACTTCCCCGTTTCATGTTGTACACGCTTTTTGGATCACGGGTTTCCGAATAGGCGGGTTACTGGATAGGCGGGTTCAACATTGCGTTTCCATTGTTTCGCTTCCTGCAAACAACACCCAAACTTCCATGGTCTACAAATTAGCAAAAAAAATTCCCCTTTATCTCGTTTTTTAGCACTTTTTCTTGATCGATGAACTTAGTAAAATTAATTCCCTAGAATAATTTGAAATAAAATAATATATATTATGCAAAATCTAATGGAACAATCATATGAACGAGAGGACATTAAAATTCAAATTCATCATTTTTATACTCTTAGTGAAGCTAACAGTATAAAAAATTTACTTAAACATCCCAAAATTGATTTTCTTGTAACTTTTCGACGCTTCTCTTATACAAACAGATCCTGGAAACTATAAACATTGCTTGTTGTATATATTCCTTGATTGAAGAACCTATTAACATGTTTAATGCACTTCATAGTTACTGTTAAGACCATCAATGAGGATTTCTTACAACAATTCCCTCTTCCGAAAATTTCCATCAGCTTTCTTTTTTCCCTCTGCTTTCCCTTCCTGGTTACTTACTCGTTTTTCGGAAAATGTTTAGGTGCGGGATTTGGCAGATTCACGTCTTCAGATTTCCATTGTTACTTTTATATCACTAGCCCGACCGGCCTCTTCCACGTTTCATATTGAAAAAACTTTTTGAATCGCAGGTTCCCGGATAGGCAGGTTCAACATTGTGTTTCCATTGTTCCACCACTTGCAAACAACACCTGGACTTCCCCGATTTACAAATTAGCAAACACATTCCCCTTCATCTCGTTTTCTTTCGCTTTTTGTTTACTTGGTCCTTTTTTCGAATGTCTCATGCTTTTATATACAACACACAAAGTTCCGTAATATACAAATAGCTTGCTCAACATTGTGCTTCCACTGTTCCCCTACGTACAAACATCACCCGAAATTCTGTGATCAGGGGATCAAATTTTGCTCAAAAATTCAAAGTGCTCAGAATCACTTCAAAACGGACGAGAGTGTAGGCCTCATCGTTGCGAACCCAACGCAACTCATTTTGTCTCAAACAGACGTCGGGAGCGAGAGATATTGCAATCTATTCATAAAGTCAAACACGCAAAAAAAAGGACGTTGACTATATAGTCCGTACAGGCTGACGTGGCAGGGTCGTACGACCGTACGCTGACATGGAAGATTCTGGTTGGCAGACGTTGGATGAATCTTGTGTCGACATGTGACAGTTTTTTGGTCAATGATTGGGTGCCACGTGGCACCCCTGTATTGGTTACTTGTTTGGTTGATTAAAATGTATTGGAGTCTGTGGGGTTCGACCCCCGGACCTCCCCACCGCATAGCTTTCACAAACTCTGACCAACCAATGGGTTATACATTGTGCCTTGTAATATGTATGAGTTCTATTGTATTTGAATTCAAGTTTGTAACCGTTGGCAGGGGGGTCGGGCCGGGGCTTAGCCCCGGCCCGCGGTCATTCGATTGCACATATGACCATACCACATATTATATAGCCCGACAGTTGGTGCGCGGGGTTTTTAAAGCCAAGCCCGTGGTTCTATGTTATATGCCATATGCCCACGACCGGAGCGCGGGGAGTTAATATGGTTGGCACGGTTGCAACCGTTTGGCCCCTTTTGCCAATGCGCGCGGTCGTATGGACTCCTATGTGCCCAGGTGCTAGGCGGTTAGGGGCTGGCACGCCCATAATCGTCCTACAGTTTGCACCGTTGGCACGGTTGCACCCGGTGCTGGGTTTTCACGCTATTTATTGCGTGTGTGCCAGGTTCATTAAAAAAGGGTGCGTTTTGTAGATGCAGAGACAACAAGCTTGAAGGGGGGACTTCCAGGAGGCCTAACTTCTTCGTTTTTCGACCGATTGAGGTGCCGAAAGAGCCCAGCTGGGGGTTTTTGGACGCTCTGAAGCCATTGGAGCAGTAGGTTGGTCAGTTTGAGCATTGTAAGACATGTTTTTGAGCACTTTGAGCAATTAATAATAATGATCCATTGGAAGCTAGACCAGGAGATGCAGCCCAAGAGAGGGGTGAACTCCTTTATCAATTGTTGTGTTTTATGTGCTTATGTTCATTGATTATGCTGCTGTCTATGTGTATTTTGCATGAGTAATCCCTTAATTCATGTGTTGCAAAATTGATCCATTTGCTTTAAACACATAACATTTACATTGCAATAATTTCAAGTATTTCAAGTCTTCTTCATTTTTAGATCATTCTGCGATATACAAATTGATGGCTGAAATCCGTCACTAACATACAATTTGACCATCGGCCCCTCACGTCTCTTGGGTATATATTGTGACCCTTTTTTTGTAACCCGCTTGACGGCTTTCCATACTTGGGCATTTCTTGTAATCTGTTTCGCGAGTTGGTGGGTGGACGAAATATACAATTCTTGGTTGCTCTTCACCATCCCCACTACCTTCGTAATTATTTCTACATATTTAATTATTAATCTTTAATGCTAGTAGTTCATCATGCAGGAACTGTTAATATTTTCATTAATGTTCGAAAGGCCAGAGAAGATTTTTCATTAATATGAATTAAACCAAGATTTGCGGAGAAGAGTGTTATCCTTTCCAAGTATTTATTTCAAACATGATGCAATCTCTTTCGTGTGTCAACCGGTTGGCGCCTTTAAGAAATATCTAATTGTTAATTGCTCTTCATTGTCACCACCACCTTCACACTTTTTTCTAAATATGCAATTCGTAAGCTTTAATGAGAACAACTCATTACGCACGAACCCTGGAGATTATCATTGATCAACGAAAGGATCGAGGAGATATTCCATTAATACACATTAAACCAAGATTTGTGGAGGGTTATATTATCCCTCCCCAATTTTCATTTCAAACATCGTCTGGAGCAAACAAAAATTCTTGTTAATTTATGGCAGTAGTTATGTCCAGATACAGTGAACACCTTCGGGCATGATGGCCAGAGGTTCCAGTATTCCAGGGCATATTATTACTACTCATCTCCCTCCACCTAGGAGAAAAAAAGGAGATGGTCACTTGGTACACCGAGAGATATATTTCAAGCAAAAGAATTCCAAGGCAACCCTACTTGCTCAGACAACCTACCCAGTTGCATTGATGGCTGGTGCAGAGGTTGATGCCATGGATTCTGAGCTGGAAGAAGATGATGTGATGGATGATGATACAACAATGGATGATGGAAATGCAAAGAATTTTCCCACTCCTGCCCCCAAATTGAAATCAACCATAACGGGCAGAACTTCCCGGCTCAACGATGGCAGTTCTGACAACACCAAAAGAAGGAGTTTTAGAAAAAAAAATCGACGTTGAACGCAATAGTTTCTTTGCAGCTCGAAAGTAGGAATTCTAGAGGTCCAAATTAGTCTCTTCTGGGCGGAAGTCTTTCACTGTAAGCAAATGATTTGTTGATTCTCCTAGAGATATATTTCAAGCCAAAAAACTATTCAATTGCGAGACCACTGCCCTTTTCTCTAAATATACAATCAACATCTTATGGAATGAGGACCAGAAATCTCACTGGTGCAAGGAATATTCCTACTAGTCATCTCCTTCCACCCATAATGGACTAATTTGGGCCTCTGAAATTGCACGTGAAACCTGTGTCCCTGAGGTTTTCGACTGTGGAGAGGTGGTTTCTTGGTGTGCCCTAACTTTCAGTTAAGGGATATTCCATTTTCCCTGGAACATTTTTCGGCTTCTTCCTCATGGGAAGCTTCTGAGAACTATCAATTTTACCACAAGATGATCCATCGAGGAGAAAAATGCAAGGATTTCCTAAATAAAAAAGCATGGTAATTAGTTTTTTATGCATGTTGAAGAGCATCTTGATAGCTCCTGCATGTTGCAGATCCCGTGCCTATGTTTGTGGAAGATATGTTCAATGTTTTGGCCCAAATAACTAGGTCCAATTTCTAAGGATAGATATACAATGCTCAGTTTTTTTTTTTTAATGGGTTTATTATTAAAAAAAATTCCTTGGAGTCTTGGTTGTTGCTTATTTTCTGGATTTAACACCTCTTCTCATTGGCATGGTTCGGTAGTATCATAGTTCTTCGATATTGTATTTTCTTAGGTAATTTGTTCTGAAATAGAGCATCTAAGAATTATATGACAATGTACTATATTGATCCTGTTGAAATATTGTAACTGCAAAGTGTATTCTTATTATTATCTGTTATATTATTCATTGGATCAATCCCCATTGTGGATTGATCATGTTGGCTATTGTAATAGGACCAAATACCATTTTGCAGATTGGTCAAATGATAATTATAATAGGCAGAATAAGAAGTCGGCCCCAATAGATATTAAAGAGGCCCATAATATATTAAATGCGGTTATAAACACCCAGTTTGAGAAGTCAGCCCTGCCAGTGAAGAGACACTTCACACATGCCAGTCTTGTATAAATAAAGAGGTCAGCGCCTCACTTAGACATACAAAAAACGCACTTGCTCATTTGAGAGACAAGTTTCAGAATTGCAGTTGGAGAAGAAAGAGAGAGAGTGGCGCATCTTTTGGAGAGGATCTTCTATATTAGTTTGAGTTATCTCTTGGCATTGTATTGGCTATCTATAATAAGGAAGTTTTGCTGGGTTTTCTTCCCCTAGAGGGTTTCCTAGGATAAATGTTATGTCTCTTGTGATTGTGTATTTCTCAGTGATCTTGTCTTTATGTTGCTATTATCTATTGAAATGCAAAGAACTATAATAATGGCATAAACATTAACATGGTATCAGAGCCAAGCTTAAGAGAGCATCTTTCACAAGAGAAAAACGTCACTGTTGTTGTACATGCAAATTAGGGATTTTTTATTGTGAATCTTTTCAGCCCCAAAACCATCTAGAAAAGTGTGCCCTCCCTCAAGGATTACTTTGGCATCATTAGCGCACCTTTTTAGTGGGTGGATCTCTCAAAAATTGAAACCCTAGTTTCACAAAGTACCAGAAAACCAGAAAACCAAAAAACTAGAGTACCAGAAGTACTAGAGTACCATAAGTACCAGAAAACTAGAAGCACAAGTCCAGAAATTTGCAGATCAAGTTTGAGGGGGTAAAAGTTGGATTTTCGAAATTCTAACTGCACCAACTTACTCACCTCAGCTCAGCACATCTATCCCCTGGATCAGAATTTCAAAATTTGAAGTTTGAAAAATTAGGGTTTCCTCATAAAACCCTGTTGTAGTTGTAGTCTCAGAACTAGTTGTCGTTGCAGTACCAGTTGCAGTTGCAGCCGCACTAACAGTTACAATCACCCTTGAAGTTTTTAAAAGAGTTAATAATGATTATCGATGCTACCATATGGAGCCACTACCTACAAATTCTATCAGAGGTATGTACTCACATATGTTTAAATGGTTAAACTTTAAAGAGTATTTGTAGGAGAAGGGATCTCTTGCCATAGATCCAGAAGGATCTCAAGATCCAACACATTCAGAGGAATGATGCAACCCAGGTGTGATTATTCTAATATGCATCTATTTGTTATAAAATTATTTTGACTAGTGTTGCATGCTGAAGCTATGATCAAATTATTAGATGGATTAAAGTATAGATCATAGAGTTTATTCTCCAACCTAACCTTTTGTCAAGAGAGCATATTGTCCTAGTACAAAAGACAGGTTGAAGAAAGCACTCGTCATCTTGAGTGAAGGAGACTCAGAAGAAAAGAAAGCACTCATTCCTGAGGACAAGGCTCCAGGTTTGACTAATCAAGTTAATAAGATTCAAAGGTACACATGACAAGTTGATGACTATAGTTGAGATAACAGTCCTTGTAAAGTATTATACTTGATAGCACGTGAGCATATAGAAGTAAATGCTTTGCTTGATACAACTAACACCTCCTCTAGGAGAAACCTCGTGTGTTAGTTCCAAGTTGCCATGGAAGAATGTTTGATCACAACACTATGAGAGTGTTGACCTCATTCCGTATTGTATTCCTTACCTTTAATCTTTTCTTCAGATAAATTACAAGTGATAGATCTAAAGGAGCTAATGTGATGATTATTCATGTTATTGCCTTATATTATCAAAAGGATATTATTCTTTCTTGTTGTTTTGTTGACCTTGCTCCAGGTCATAGGTAATAACCCCGAGGAAGCAATAATGAAGGTTGCAGAAGGCAACGTGCTAAAGGAGAAACCTTAAAAGAAGCAATCATCACTGGAAAAGAAGAAGGTGGCTTTTATAAGCTAAAGGGTCACTCAGAAGCTGCCATGACCCACGCCATTGAAAATCCATGTGAACTTTAGCATAGAATATTAGCTCACATCAACTACAAGGTGATACCATACATATGCAAAGCGGTCACAGGTTTACCAGAACTTAAGGTCGACCATGAAGGCATATGCAATAGATGCGCACAAGGGAAGAACATCAAGAACCCTTGTCTGAAGACAGACAACAAAGTAGAAGGAGTCATAGAACTCATTCATTCAGATGTGTGTGGCCCAATGCCATCAACCTCCATTAGCGGGTATGTATACTATGTATCATTCATTGATGATTATTCTCGTAATACCTAGGTGTATCTCTTGAAATCTAAAGATGAAGTGTTCAATAAGTTCAAGGAATTCAAAACCTTGATAGAGAATCTTTCTGAAAGAAAGATTAAGATACTCAGGTCAGATAATGGAGGAGAATACACCTCAAAAGAGTTCATGAACTTTTGCAGATATGTTGGGATCAAGAGGGAACTCACCACTCCCTATAATCCCCAACAAAACGATGTAGCTAAACGAAAGAACAGAATGATAATGGAAGCTGTGAAGACTATGATCCATGATCAAGATCTTCCTATGTGCTTATGGGCAGAAGCAACAATGGCAGTTGTATATGTGCAGAACTGATTATCCCATAGTGCACTTGGGTTCAAGACCCCAGAAGAGATGTTCACCGGAAAGAAGCCAGAGGTAAGCCATCTCAAAATATTTGGCCGCCTAGTATTTATCCATATATCAAAAGAGAAGAGAAACAAGATGGAACCTTAAGGAAAGAAGGGAATATTTGTGGGATACCATGAGGTCTCCAAGGCCTTTAGAATCTATATACCAGGTCATCATCACATTGAGATTAGCAGGGATGTGACTTTTGATGAATATGCAGTGCTTAAGAAATCAATAAGATGACAACTTGAAGAAGTATATGAAGAGGAACCTGTAATCCCCATAACTGCAAAGAGGGAGGTTCCCAGAGCCGCAGAACCAGTGAGGGAAGACATAATTTCCCCTGATGAGGAAATTCCAGAAGATCATGATATAGTGGAATTTCAAGAACCACCTCAAATGAAAATCCTCCATAAAAGAAAGCCAGCTTGGGCCAGAGAGATTATTCAAGATGGGGAGAATTATGGTGTTCCCCAAGGAACCACGAGACAAGTGAAAAGACCAAACCCATTTTCCAGTTATACGACTTTGATGTGTGACCTCCTAGAGAAGGAGACTACCAGCTTTGAATAAGCCTTTCAGATGAAAGAATGGGCAGATGCCATGACAGAGGAATACCAATCCATAATCAAGAATGATGTATGGGAAATAGTTCCCAAACCAAAGAGTAAAGATGTGGTATCCTCCAAATGGCTCTTCAAAATAAAACATGTTGCTGACGGAAGTATTGAAAAATATAAAGAAAGATTCGTCACTCGGGGCTTTTCTCAGAAAGAAGGCATTGACTATGATGAGACATTCGCTCCTGTATCCAGATACACTTTGATCAGAACCATCATAGCCCTTGCAGCTAAGATGAAGTGTAAGCTACACCAGATGGACGTAAAAACAACCTTTCTAAATGGTGTCATCGAAGAGGAAGTGTGTATAGAGAAACCTCAAGGATTTGAAGTTGAAGACAGGAAGTCTCATGTCTGTAAATTGAAGAAAGCCTTATACGGATTGAAGCAAGCTCCCAGAGCTTGGTATGGCCATATAGACAGTTTCTTGACGAGAGTAGGCTTTACCAAGAGTAAAGCAGATTCTAACCTCTACTTCAAGGTTATGAACGATGAGCTAGTGATATTATTTCTATATGTGGATGACTTATTCTTAACTGGAGAAGAAAAGCTCATCACCAAATGTAAGAAGAGCCTTGCCTCAGAATTTGAAATGAAAGACCTTGTCCTAATGCATTATTTCTTAGGTCTTGAGGTATCGCAAAATCCAGAGAGAATATTCCTTAACCAAGGGAAGTATGCAGTCGAAATCCTGAAGAGATTCAACATGTTGGAATGCAAGCCCATGAATACACCCATGGAAGCGAAACTGAAGTTGTTTGTTGACACTTCGTTAGAATCAATTGATGCCACCTTGTACATACAGATTATTGGATCGTTGATGTAGCTGACGAACACCAGACCAGACATTTGTTTTGTCGTGAACACCTTGAGTTAGTTTCTGGTAGAGCCCAGACATGTTCACCTTATGGCTGCAAAACATGTGATGAGGTACCTTAAGGGTACATTAGATTGTGGTCTCAGTTATGACGGAGATCATGATTTCACATTGAGTGGATACACTGATTTAGATTGGGCAAGAAGCGTTACTGACAGCAAAAACACTTCTTGATGTTGTTTCAGTTTGGGATAAACCATGATCTCGTGGAAAAGTAAGAAGCAATCCAACATTGCTCTCAACACAACATAAGCAGAATACATTGCTGTGTGTTCTTCTAGCTGCGAAGCTATATGGATTCGAAAGTTGCTGACCAGTCTATTTGACCTAGAGATGGAAGCAGCCTCGATCCTATGTGACAACCAAAGTTGCATAAAGATGACAAAGAATCTTGTATTTCATGATAAGTTGAAGCACATAAAGATCCGATATCATTACATCCATGACATGGTGCAGAGAGGAGCCATAAATCTCCAGTACATTAGCATGGATGAACAGGTTGCCAATGTGTTGACCAAGCCCCTATCTCGTGTAAAGTTTGAGTACTTTCGAGATAAGCTTGGCATAGTTTGAAAGGACCTTCCTAAAAAAGGGGAGTAGTTGTTGTGATGAGATATTCCCTGCTTCTGACCTTATGGTTGTGACGTAAAGAAGGACGTATACCTTGCTTATGACCCTATGGTTGTGACGTAAATCAAGATGATGTGATATGACTAGTACTATGATTCTGGATGTATAGCTGTGACGTAAAGCAAGTCTAGTACCCTGCTTCCGACCTGATGGTTGTGACGTAAAGCAAGATGTGTTCCTTGCTTCTGACCTTATGTTTGTGATGTAAAGCAAGAAGATGTGATGAGACTAGTACTGAGCTTCCAGCTAGATAGTTGTGACATAAATCCAGTCTAGTATCCTACTTCCGACCTGATGGTTGTGACGTAAAGCAGGACGTATACCTTGCTTCCGACCTTATGGTTGTGACGTAAAGCAAGATGATGAGATGAGGCTAGCACTATGCTTCCATCTGGATAGCTGTGACATAAATCCAGTCTAGCATCCTACTTTCGACCTTATGGTTGTGACATAAAGCAGGATGAGTATCTTGCTTCCAGCTTTATTGTTGTAACATAAAGCAAGACTATGAGGCGAGACTAGAACTGTGCTTTCGGCTTGATAGATGTGACGTAAATCCATTCTAGTATGATGATGATGAGCCAACCTCGTGCTATGATGATGATGATGTATTAGTTTTATACTAATCCATATTGATGCAGATGATGATTGCATTCCTTTGAGAATGACGATGTCTGCCAATGAAGAAAAATTCTGATGATTTATAGATATGCCATTCAGTGCTCCAAGATGATAATAATGATGCTGCCCTCCTGATGCTACTGATGATGCAGACCTCTCTCTCACCCGATGTTGTTGAAGAATACCCTTCTTGTTAAGGGGGAGTGTTGAAATATTGTAACTGCAAAGTGTATTCTTATTATTATCTGATATATTATTCATTGGATCAATCCCCATTGTGGACTGATCATGTCATCTATTGTAATAGGACCAAATCCCCTTTTGCGGATTGGTCAAATGATAATTATAATAGGCAGAATAAGAAGTTGGCCCCAATAGATATTAAAGAGGCCCCATAATATATTAAAGGTGGTTATAACCACCTAGTTTGAGAAGTCGGCCCTGCCAGTGAAGAGACACTTCACACGTTCTAGTCTTGCATAAATAAAGAGGCTAGCGCCTCACTTAGACACACAAAAAACTCACTTGCTCATTTGAGAGACAAGTTTCAGAATTGTAGTTGGAGAAGAAAGAGAGAGAGTGGCACATATTTTGGAGAGGATCTTCTATATTAGTTTGAGTTATCTCTTGGCATTGTATTGGCTATCTATAATAAGGAAGTTTTGCTCGGTTTTCTTCTCCTAGAGGGTTTCCCAGGATAAATGTTGTGTCTCTTGTGATTTTGTATTTCTCAGTGATGTTGTCTTTATGTTGTTGTTATCTATTGAAATGCAAATAACTATAATAATGGCATAAACATTAGCAGATCCATTAGGATTTTATGCAAAAAAAAAATTGAATTTCAGATAGTTTCAACCCAATGTTCAATTCTATTCATAATGCAGATAGAACATAGAAATACCAAATCACAATGTCACAGCAAGATCGTCATTCTTGTTTCTAGACATGCAATTATTAAGATTTAATGCTAACAACCCGTAATGCAAGAAGTTTAATACTTAAGTTAATATGTTACAGTCATGGAAGAATGTATCAAGAACACACTTACACCCACAAGTTTCAATAAAATCTAATCTTCAGCAAAGCATTTGCTGACAATTACTAGAAAATGATGGTTTTGCAACAATGGGGCTTGTTTATCCCCTGTAGTTTCTCTTTTTGGTTACTTAATCATTTTTTCTGAAAACCCCTTGTTGCGCGGGTTGGTGGATTCACTCATTTTGATTGAGCGCTTCCCCTTTGTTTAAATTGGACTTTGGACTTTCCATTGTTCTATGGCCTGCAAACAACACTCTGGCTTCTGCGATATCTAGATTTACTTCTGGACACCCACATCATCCCCTCTTCTGTGTTACACATTTTTCACCTAAATGTTCTGATATATACAATTTGACACTCGGGCCCTTATGGCTCCTCGGGAACCCGTCACCCTATTTTGAATCCCGTTCGACTGCTTTCCACACTTGACAATTTCTTGATATCTCTTTGGTGGATCGTCGAGTTCGTGGGTTCAGGAAATTTCAAATTTCTAGATGTTGTTTCCTATGCCCACTACCTTTAGTTTTCTTTCCAAGTATATGCAATATGTATACAACTTATCCAACAACATACAAAAATTATCTTGCCAAGAAATGGAATATCTATTGCAGATTTGAATATATTGGACCTTCTTTTCCCTCTTCTCTGCTTGACCAAATTATTGTTTCTTTTTCCTCTCTACTCTCTCTTTCTCGTTACTTAGTCATTTTTCTGAAAATGCGACCCCGACCAACCAGTAGCCATTCGATGCCTAGGCACTTTTTAGATTGTGAATTCCCAGACATGCAGGCTCTATATTGAACTTCCATTGTTCCATGTACTACAAATAGCACCCAGACCTCTGCCATATACAATTTTTTTGCCACACTCCCACATCATACCCTCTTCCATGATACATAGTTTGCACATGAAATTTTTGAGACTTGCAATTTGATCTTCGGGTCCTCACGTCTCCTGGGGAGCTCTTGTCACCCCGTTTTGAATCCCCTGCATCCGCTTTCCATATTTCTCCATTTATTGGAATCTCTTTTGCGCCTCTAATTCCATACTTACCCAACTTTTTGTTAAGGTTTAAGCTATTATTAGAGTTCTTTTCATTTCAATAGACAACAATAGCATAAGATAGGATCACTATGAAATACACAATCACAAGAGACACATCATTTATCCTGGGAAACCCTTAAGGGGAAGAAAACCCAGCAAAAAATTCCTTATTATAGATAGCCAATACAATGCCAAGAGATAACTCAAACAAATAGAGAAAGTCTTCTCCCAAGAATGTGCCTCTCTCTCTTCTCCAACTGTAGCTCTGAAACTTGCTCCTTAATGAACAAGTGAGTGTGTATCTAACTGAGGTGCTAGCCTCCTTATTTATACAACTCTGACACGTGTGGAGGTGTCTTTACACGGGCAGGGCCGACTTCTTAATCTAAGTGGTTATAACCACCTTTAATATATTATGGGGCCTACTTCTTCTTCTGCCTATTACAATTATATTTTGACCAATCCAAAAAAGTGGATTTGGTCCTTTACAATAGTCGACATGATCAATCCGCAATGGGGATTGATCTAATGAATAATACATCAATAATAATTAGAATACACTTTGTAGTTACATTATTTCAACACTCCCCCTTAACAAGAAGGGTATTCTATAACAACATTAGGCGAAAGAGAGGACAACATCATCAACAGCATCAGGTGGGTGAGAGGACATCATCATCAATATCATCTTGGAACACTGACTGGCGTATCTATAAATCATCGGAAGTTTTCTCATCGGCAACATCGTCATTCTCAGAGGAATGAAATCATCATTTGCTTCAATATGGATTAGTATAAAACTAATACATCATCATCATAGCATGAGGCTGGTCACATCATCACAGCATGAGGCTGGTTCATCATCACAGCACCAGGCTGGCACATCATCACGATACTGGACTGGATTTACGTCATAGCTATCAGGCTGGAAGCACAATACTCATCTTGCTTTCCGTCACAACAATCAAGCTGGAAGCACAATACTAGACTGACTTTACATCACAACTATAAAGATGTAAGCACAATACTTGTCTTTCTTTTCATCACAACAATAAGGTTGGAAGCACAATACTCGCTTTCTTTTCGTCACAGCTATAAGGTTGGAAGCAAGGTACTAGACTGGCTTTACGTCACAATAATTAAGCTAGAAGCACAGTGCTAGACATATCTCAACACAAAAACTAGACTTGCTTTACATCACAACGGTTAGGCTGGAAGCACAGTACTAGGCACATCTCATCAAAACAACTAGACTTGCTTTACGTCACAGCAGTTAAGATGGAAGCACAATACTAGGCACATCTCATCACAACAACTAGACCAGATTTATGTCACAGCGGTTAAGATGGAAGCACAATACTAGATATATCTCATCACAATAGTACTCCCCCTTTCGAGGAAGGTCCTTTTGGACTATAACAAGCTTATCTCGAAAGTGCTCAAACTTTACACGATATAGAGGCTTGGTCAACACATCGACAACCTATTCATCTGTGCTAACATACTGGAGATTTATGGCTCGTCTCTGCACCATGTCACGGATGTAATGATATCAGATCTCTATGTGCTTTGACTTGTTATGGAATACAAGATTCTTTGTCATCTTTATGCAGCTCTGGTTTTCACATAGGATCGTGGTTTCTTCCATATCTAGGTCAAATACACTAGTCAATAACTTACAGAGCCATATAGCTTCGCAGTTGGTAGAACACACAGCAATGTATTCTGCTTCTACTATACTGAGAGAAATGATGGATTGCTTCCTACTCTACCATGAGATCATGGCTGATCTCAAACTGAAACAACATCCTGAAGTGCTCTTCTTATCAGATACACTTCCAGCCCAATCTAAATCAGTGTATCCACTCAATGTGAAATTATGATCTCCATCATAGGTGAGACCACAATCTAATGTACCTTTAAGGTACCTCATCACATGTTTTGTAGCAACTAGGTGAACATGTCTGGGCTCTACCAGAAACTGACTCAAGGTGTTCATGGAAAAATATATATCTGGTCTGGTGTTCGTCAGGTACATCAATGATCCAATGATCTGTCTATACAGCGTGGAATCAATCAATTTTGACGAAGTGTCAACCAGTATCTTTAGCTTCATTTCCATGGGTGTATTCATGGACTTGCACTCTAACATGTCAAATCTCTTCAGAATTTCGACTGCATACTTCCCTTGTTTAAGGAATATCCTCTCTGGACTCTGCCATACCTCAAGACCTAAGAAATAATGCATTAGGCCAAGGTCTTTCATCTCAAATTCTGAAGCTATCTTATTCTTACATTCGGTGATGAGATTTTCTTCTCCAGTTAAGAATAAGTCATCCACATACAACAACAATACTACCGGCTCATCATTCATAACCTTGAAGTAGAGGTTAGAATCTGCTTTACTCTTGGTAAAGCCTAAGCTCGTTAGAAAACTATCTATCCTACCATACCAAGCTCTAGGAACTTGCTTCAATCCGTACAGAGATTTCTTCAGCTTGCAGACATGAGACTTTATGTCTTCAACTTCAAATCCTTGAGGTTGCTCTATATAGACTTCTTCTTCAATGATACCATTTAGGAAGGTTGTCTTTACATCCATCTGGTGTAACTTCCACTTCATATTAGCTGCAAGGGATATGATGGTTCTAATCGAAGTGTATCTGGCGACAGGAGAAAATGTTTCTTCATAGTCAATGCCTTCCTTTTGAGAAAAGCCACGAGCGACAAATATTGCTTTATGTTTCTCAATACTTCCATCGGCAACATGTTTTATTTTGAAAATCCATTTGGAAGATACCACATCCTTGCTCTTCGGTCTAGGAACTATTTCTCATACATCGTTTTTTTTATCATGGATTGGTATTCTTTTGTCATGGCATCTGGCCATTATTTATTCTGAATGGCTTCTTCAAGGAAAGTAGGCTCTTTCTCTAGGAGATGACACATCAAAGCCATATAACTGGTGTTTTAGGATTAATCTGTAAGTGCGGACACAAACCGATCTCCCTAGATCCACCTGGATCTAGAGCAAAGCAGGACAGAATAATACTCTTTCCCTAGATTTAGACTATTGAATGAACTAGGAGGCAAAAATCATGAACATACCTTGTGATCACTTCCTTGGGTCTTTGTTGTTCTAGCTTCGCTCCAATGCTCTTTTACCGTCAAGACCACAACAATACAAAACAATCGAAGTGAAGACAACTCAACATATTCAATAATCAATCTAAGTATATGATCAAGGAGTTATACAATAAAGAGACATTAGCTTTATGGGAAAGGGACATATTACTGTATTAAATTGATAGAAAGAAATGATTACAACTTGAGCCTTGATGTTGCAAACCTCCTTTCGATGGCCCTTGGCTTTGACACACACACTTGCTCACTTGCATGAAGAAGATCAACCACTTTTGATAACCCTGCTGGAGTTCTTGGCTGCTGTAGCATCAGTCCTTCACACAGTCATTCACTAATTCTCCAATAAATCTCTTGCTAGTTTGATTCTAACCTTTTCCATGAGAATCCCCCCAATATATAGGAGAGACTGAATTAGTTACTTGGATAGGAATGATCCCAAAATATTAGAAAAGACAGTACTTAGATAACCATTCGAATTCCATCTCATCCTTCTAGAATATTCCCTTCTAGAAGCTTTGAGAATTCATCCTTTTCCCTTCTTTAGAAAGTGTTCGCACCCTAGTAGTTAGGCACAGTGCGAACTTCTCGCACCCTGGCTTAAGGCAGCCTGCGAGAATGATACATTCTCGCAGGCAAATGTATTGGCAGGCTGCGAACCTTCCTCAAAACTGTGATTTCTGAAAAGAGATGAAGGTAACTTTTCTCAGGAGAAAGTTCTAATGAAGAGCCTGAGTACACCATTATCAATACATCATCATGACGACCAAAATTATGGGTAACAACTGGGGAATGGCTTAGGTCTCTTTACCTATCTCGTGGTTCCTTCGGGAACACCATACTTCTCTCCATCTTGAATAAGCTCTCTTGCCAAAGCATGGTTTCTTTTATGGGAGATCGTCATCTGAGGAGGTTCTTGAAATTCTACTATGTCATGATCTTCTAGAATTTCCTCGTCAAGGGAAGTTATGACTTCCCTCACTGGTTCTGCAGCTCTGGGAACCTCCCTCACTGATTTTGCAACTCTGGAGATTATGGGTTCCTCTTCATATACTTCTTTAAGCTGGCATATTCTCGATTTATTGAGAGCTGCATCTTCATCAAAGGTCACATCCCTACTGATCTCAATGTGATGGTGACCTAGAATATAAATCCTAAATGCCTTGTAGACCTCACAATATCACAAATACTCCCTTCTTTCCTAAGGGTTCCAACTTGTTTCTCTTCTCTTTCGAAATATGTATAAATACTGGGCAGCCAAATATTTTGAGATGGCTTACCTTTGGTTTCTTTCCGGTGAACATCTCTTCCAGGGTCTTGAACCCAAGTGCACTATGGGACAATTGGTTTTGCACATATACAATTGTCATTGCTTCCTCTACCCATAAGCAGATTGGAAGATCTTGATCATGGATCATGGTCTCCACATCTTCCATTAACATTTTGTTCTTTCTTTCTGCTACACCGTTTTGCTGAGGATTATAGGGAGTGGTGAGCTCCCTCTTGATCCCAACATCTTTGCAAAATTTCACAAACTCTTTTGAGGTGTATTCTCCTCCATTATCTGGCCTGAGTATCTTGATCTTTCTTTCAGGAAGATTCTCTATCAAGGCTTTGAATTCTTTGAATTTACTGAACACTTCATCTTTAGATTTCAAAAAGTACACCCAGGTATTATGAGAATAATCATCAATAAATGATACATAGTATACATACCCACTAATGGAGGATGATGGCATTTGGG